>ML818207.1:233879-247051 GCA_009831015.1 Picea engelmannii
AACTTTGAATTTCATGACTTCCATTTATATTTAAAGCAGTTTGGTAGTTACGTTCGATTTCCTCTAATGGCTAGAAAAAGAATTAGGAGAATTCCCAAAAGCATTCTAGGTTTTCTGGGGTAGTTTGCTATGTGTAATAACTCCTTTGGAGATTACTTTATAGACCCTTTCCTTATCTAAGTTAGATCAAGTAAGGATTTTTGGATAGTTTTATTTTCCATTCTGGTTTCCCTGTACATAAATTTTGGTTATCGGGACTGTCGTCCTAACTTGCATACTCAGTATCAAAAGTTTGTATCTTCCTCACTCTAGGGCCTGGAAGTGTATTTCCTTACTTATTTCGATTTTGACTTATCAAGGATATGATTGAAGGTCTGTTTTAACTTAATATATTTACTATATACTCATTCACTTACGATTTATAAGGATATCACAGTGTGTACATTACTACACTTTTTAATTTCATTTACACTGTAGGTAAATAAATCTTGGACTACAATACAAATAAATGAGAGGTTTTCATATTCTTTATTCAGTATCTCTTTCATACAATTGTAATTACATGTCTAATGGAACAATTGATTACTTATATAAGATAGAAACAAGTCTATATATATATATATATATTCTGTGAAAGACATTCAGAGACATGATTCTTTGTATATAGAAATTATATAACTTATATCTATGGATGTACTCACATGTCTTAGTAGAGGTTACAATGACCAAAATATTTAATTAGTTAATGGTTGTATAAATACATATAGATAGTCCTATTTGAGTATGGATTTAAATCTGCAGGATTGAAATTAGATATAAGTATGCAAATCTAAATACCCTCCTTCAATTAATAAAACGACTCTTGAGCGTGCAATAATTTTCAATAGAAATAGTTCACCCAACAACATATATATTCATAACTATATTCCATATAGTCACATAAATCTATTGTGAATTTCTATACTAGTAGAGTTTTGTTCCGATTTGGGGTTTTTGGTCTGTACACGTTGGAAAACAATACATAACTTGAATACATTGTCCACATATGAACTTATGCTAGAATCGACACTTCCAGAATTCGTATTTGTTTTTTGCTTGATTACTTTATACAATATAACTCTATCCTTTCCATGATTTATATAATGTACAATGGTTTTTCCACGTAGTTCGCTACTTACACTTTGTTCCTACCACAGATAGATTACTCAAGCATTTTATCAGTCTATTAATTATAATAAAATAACACTATTCCTATAACATAAATCTTGTTGTGATACTGTCGATGTATTTTTTAATCAACCTAATTATCCCCCAAGTAATCTACAACAAATCTATAATTCCATCTAGTACATATGACTGCAAGGTAATCATTCAGAATAGCAATAAATACAATCATTTCAATGGCACTAGTTTGATAAGGGAAAATAGAGAAATATATCTGGATAAATGTTGGGACAACAAAAGGAACAACCGCATTCCTCCCAACCTTAGAATAGGACAGTCACATCACTTGTCCTGTTCACCCCCTAGCCTGACCATGAATCCGTGAGGGATAACTCAGAACTCCTTCTTGGTAGATGCTTTTCAACTTCAGCCAATCTTCTCCTTGCCTCACACTCAGCAAGTAGTGTTCATAACAACAAGAGGTAATTTATTTCCTAGCATACTTGGCAGTGTCCTACCTACTCTCATATGTTATATATGCAAAGTCGTTTTTGCCTAGGTCTTTTCCCCATCTTAGGAATTTTTGCAGCTTTCTAAATCCCCGATTTTCAAGGGCTGCCAATGGCCAAATCCTGGATTTTCCACTTGTAATAATCAGCCCTGAGGTAGTTCCAACATGTTCCCCACTCATGGAGTCATGTTCAATTGATTTCAACATGGATGTTCCATTTGTCCTCCAGCAATAAATATAAAATACTTTGTTTCATACAAGTGTCATAGTCAAATAGTTAGTTCGGTCAAATCAAATCTCCTCCCAACAGTCATAATTATTAATTACATTTAACCAAATTAGAAATTCGGAATTGCCATAAATGGAAGAAAAAAAATCCAATTTCGAATTTACCAAAAATGAAAATAATTCTCCTAATAAATTTCAAATTCAAAAATAATTTATTTTTGGGGATGTCACATCCTTTCCCCCTTCAATAAAACATTTTCCTTAGTGTTCATTCCTTTCTTGGAACATGATTTGATGATATTTCTACAATTCTCCCTCCAACTCCCAAGTGGCCTCCTCAAGACTAAAGTGCTTCCATTGCACCTTTACCTGAGCGACGACTTTGTTCTGAAATGATATTTCTCTCTGGTCTAGAATGCGCAGAGGTTCTTCCTAGAGATCGCCTTCTGGTTCCACCTGCACCAAGTTCTAATCGATCATATGAGTACGATCATGAACATAATTTTTCAAGAAGGAAACATGAAATATGTTATGAATTTTTAGATTAGATGGAAGTGCAAGTGGGTATGCTACAGGTCCAATTGAAGCTAGTATCTCAAAGGGCCCACAAAACCTGGGTTCCAACTTGGCATAGTTCCTGATTTTTAGTGAACTTTTTCAGGATTTGACTTTTAAGTAAACATGATCTCCCACTTGAAACTGCAAGTGTCTTCTTTTCTAGTCTGCATAACTTTTATGTCTATTCTATGCCTATTTCAAGTTCCGTTGTACTTTTCTTACCGTATTTTCCATTTCTTGGAGCATCTCTGGTCCAACCATAAGTCTATCAACTGGGTTATCCCAGCTAATTTGAGTCGTACACTTTCTGTCATACAATACCTCGAAAGGGATTAACTTAGCTGAAGTTCGGTACCCATTGCTATATGCAAATTCTACCAAGTGTAGGTAATCTTCCCATCTGTTTAGTTTGTTATTACATACATGAGGAGCATATCCTGTACTATTTGGTTCATTCTTTCAATATGTCCATCCATTTTTGGATGATAACTTGTACTGAAATTCAAATTAGTATTTAGCCCTGCAAACAATTCTTTCCAAAAAGAAGATATGAATTTTACGTCTCTATTTGAAATTACCATTTTAGGAATACCATGCAGTCTAAAAATTTATTTCATAAATATTTCAGCGAGATTTATAGCTTTAAATGTAGACTTTACAGAAATAAAGTGTGTAGACTTACTAAGTTTATCGATTACAACCATAATAGAGTCATTATGTTTCTGAGTTTTAGGCAAACCTGTAATAAATTCTAGCGATATGGTATACCATTTCCATTCTGTTACTGGTAATGGATGTAGTAGGCCAGCTGGATGCTGGTGTTTAGCCTTAACCTGCTAACAATCTTGGCACCTAGCCAAGTACTGTGTTGTTTCTCCCTTCATCCTAGGCTAGAAAAATAGTTTTCTAAGTGTTGTTATCGTTTTCTGGTATCCTGGATGGCCAAAATATGGTTTCTTATTCACTTCGTCCAAGACTGTTATCTTTAAATCTGTTGAATCTCGTATGTAAAGTCTTTTTTAAAATCGTAATAGTCCATTTTTTTCGATACTCAAATCTGGTTTATCTCAGTTTGTAGTACTGTTTTTAATTCTGCCATTATCTTAGTGTAATTTTCGTCGTTATTACCTGTCGTCCTTATTCTTTGTTCCAGATCAATTTCTTCCCTGTTGATATTTATCTCAAATAACCCTTGGACTCTCATTCTTAAAGAATTTCCTACCTTATTTTCCTTACCTTGATATGTCTTACCTCAAAGTCAAATTCGCTCAAAAAGGCTAGTCACCTTGTTTGCCTTACATTAAGATATGACTGGCTAAATAGATATTTCACACCGCTATTATCCGTCAATAACAGAAATTTTCTTCCCATTATGTAGTGTCACCACATTTTTAAGGCGTGTATTACTGCTGCCAAATCTAAGTCATGAATGACGTAGTTTCGCTCATGTTCCTTAAATTTCCGGGACTCATAACAAATAACGTGTCCTTCTTGAGTTAGGAAACCACCTAGTCCTTCTTTACTCTCATCAAAATAGATGGTAAAGTCTTTATCTGGGTCTGCTACCTTTAAAATAGGTGCGGTTGTCAATAATTCCTTCAATTTCTTAAAACTATCTTGACACTTTTGTGACTAGTTAAACTTGGTCCCTTTCTTTTGTAGTGACGTGATGGGGTAGGCTATTTTGGAAAACCCCTCTATCTCGAAATATTTTTTGATTTCTAATAATCATGCCTCAGCTTGCTCCCCTGTTCTGGATTCTCCATCAAAGGTAGTTGGCTTAATTTTCTTAAATTCTCCTTCAAGGTGGTCTACTTGTTTTCTTTTTCTGTCTATTTTTGTTTTTTCCTCAGCTGGAGGTGTACCTTCAGACGAACTGTCTCCTTTTTCTTCTTCAGGCTCAGAATTCTTGGAGGCCCTTTTGCTGACCTCTTATTCATTATTATCATCCTTTGGGATTTTCTTCGTCACTATACTATGCAACAGGACTTCATTTATCTCCTATTGTTCCTGTTGTGCCTTCTTCATTTTTTCATTGTCAGCTTTGAAAACCTTCAGCTCAATAATGAGATTCCTCATCATTTCCATAACTTCAATAGGTGAGATTCCGTCACTATTATGTCTCTGATTTTCAAGAACTCTTTGTTCAAGATTCCCATCAAGTTTGATTTCTGCATCATCATGTTTTTCCATGATCAACACAAAACATAAAAGAGTTGTATGTTTGTAACAATAACATTTTATTAGTTTTTTCATAAATAGAAATATATGCTAAGTAATTAATTTGGCCCTGTTCAAGGTCCAAATTCTGTAACCTTTTCTTTAATACCATATGTAATGTACCTCAAAATTTCCATAAAAAATTAAAAAATTCTAAGGGACATTAATCTCCAATTTTCATTTAATAAATTTGTAGCTCAGAGGAAGACATATTAGTTCCTATCCTAAATATCTGTGAGGTAATTTATATGCTATGCGAAAACAATACCACACTAGTTTAACTTACTTTGAGCAGCACAGGTTCTATCGTTCCTTTCATACTCAAAATACTCCTATATATATATAGGTAGGTACTATAATAGGCTTAGGATTTATAGTCCCTTTCTCTCCCCTAGTCGAGAGTTCCAATGTTTGTGCATGAGACTATTTATTTGACCTTAGAGAAAGGTTCATACATCATATATAAGGTAATGGAGTCAGGACTATATACCTTAGCCGAATGTAAAAAGGTGTGATATAAGGACTATAACCCTAATCCTCATTTGAATTGATCTTAACTAAACACAAAATCAATGAAGTCCCAAATGAACGGTGGTTTAACTTTAGTGATGGTTGGTATGGGTTTATTCCAACTAACCCTATTGTGAAAGGGAATGATAATGAATTCGTAATTTTCTTGATGAGGGAACGATGGTCTACTGTCAGGAGGATTTAAGACTCTGCATCACTATTAAATGATAGTCTTGTATTATGTGAATTACAATGTTCTCAACTAATATTTCATACAAGTGAGATGCACCAACTATGTTCTTATCACATGGTCCATCTACCCTTCGTACTCTTATAATTTACAACGTGTATTTAAGGCTTGCCAAGGGTTTAATGTGTTCATTGTTTCATTGTGGAGTTCTCTCGAAAAGATCTTCTTATTGGTTTCTAAGGTGCAGGCTACCAAAATGGGGTAACATTGACCAGTGGGCCGCTATCACCATCCATTCTCCCTGGTAAGCCCTCGTTCCCTAACTTCTAGTTGTTAAAGTGGCTTGGCTCTCTATTATAGTGGAAGAACCCTCATAAAAAAAAATACCCTTGATTCTTACTTGAGTCTCCCATTCATGGTACTTTGTATAACTTTCATGAGTTAAATCCTATTTTCTGGATGAGTAGAAAATTTCTGCGGACTTAATCTCCAACTTCCTGAGAGGTATTGGCACCCCATCCCCTTATCCCAACTTTAGATAAATTATTCTTGTGGGGGTTTTAATGGTAAAATTAAAATCCTATGGTTTCATACTATCTAACATCGATATCCTCTACGCTCTTTTCTATAGATGTAGGTCGAGGCCTGCTGTTAAGTCTTCCTTGAGGTTACGCATGGTTTTTAGATAGGAGATCAAAGTTTCCTTACTTGGTAGATCATAAATCATTGTATTTTATTTATTCCCCTTTATAAAGGAACAAATCTATCTTTCTAAAATTGTTGCTACGCTCTGCCCAGTGTGGCTAAGGAAAGTGATTTCTACGTTAGCGACCAATATTTCAATCCAAAACTCATGGCATACCATGTTCAATATTTATGGAACCCCTTCTGTTATTTATGTTTTCTTCTATCATTATCGTGATCTGGGAATTCCTTTTACATTATCTATAATCTGGTTCAACAAAGGTTCCACTCCATCATTTATCCTACACTGTGCTTCTCGGCCTACTTGCTTCGCATGTTGTATACAATTTATATATTAACTGTTAGCACAATTGATTTATTCATTGTAATTATATATTAGGTTTTGTGATTGGTATCGCTCACTAATGATGGGCCCCTTTGGCTGCGAGGGTACCCGTCATGTGGACCTTGTCCCCTTCCACTCCTTCTAGGTTCGTTGATGACCTCCATAGATATGCACAGAGAAAGTTCAGCCTGCCTTACGACTTGAGTTAAGTATTATTCTAGACTGAACTCTTTATTACCTTCATTCTGTTGAAATTTATCATTCAACTTATATATGTATTTATTTGTAATGAATTCTAATGTAAACCTGTAACTTCCTTGCAGGGTTTCGACCGTGTACAATTATGGGTGACGATTCTTATCAAAGGAAAAAGGTATTCAAGTTCCCTTATAAAATCTTCGAGAGTTCAAGCACTTTGAAGGTCACAACTTCCATTTAGATTTAAAGTAGTTTGGTAGTTACGTCTAATTTTCTGTAATGGCTAAAAAAAGAATTAGGAGAATTCCCAAAATCATTATGGGTTTTCTGGGGCGGTTCACTATGTGTAATAACTCCTTTGGAGATTACTTTACATAATCTTTCCTTATCTAATTACAATCAATTAAGGACCATTGGATAGTTTTGTCTACCATTCTGGTTTCCCTGTACATAAAGTTTGGTTATCGGGACTATCGTCCTAACTTGCATACTCAGTATCAAAACTCTGTATCTTCCTCATTGTAGGGTATGAAAGTGTATTTCCTTCCATATTTTGATTTTGACTTAGCAAGGATATGATTGAAGGTCCAATTTTACTTAACGTATTTAATATATACTCATTCACTTACGGTTTATAAGGATATGACTGTGTGTACATGACTACACTTTTTAATTTCATTTACACTATAGGTAAATAAATCTTGGACTGCAATACGAATAAATGAGAGGTTTTCAGATTCTTTATTCAGTATCTATTTCATACAGTTGTAATTACATGTCTAATGGAACAATTGATTACTTATATAAGATAGGAACATGTTTGTGTGTATATATATATATGTATATATGTATGTATTTTCTATCAAATACATTCAAAGACTTGATTCTCTGTATATAGAAGTTATATAAGTTATATCTATGCATGTATTCGCATGTCTTAGTGGAGGTTACAATGACCAAAATATTTAATTAGTTAATGGTTGTATAAATATAGATAGAAAGTCCTATTTGAGTATGGATTTAAATCTGCCAGGATTGAAATTAGATATAAGTATGAAAATCTAAATACCCTCCTTCAATTAATAAAATGGCTCTTGGGCTTGCAAGAATTTTCAATAGAAATAGTTCACCCAACAACATATATATTCATAACTATCTTCCATAGAGTCACATAAATATATCATGAATTTCTATACTAGTAGAGTTTCATTCCAATTTTGGTTTTTTGGTCTGTACAGGTTGGAAAACAATACAGAACTTGAATACATTTTCCACATATGAACTTATGCTAGAATCGACACTTCCAGAATTCGTATTTGTTTTCCGCTTGATTACTTTATACAATATAACCCTATCCTTGCAATGATTTATATAATGTACAGTGGTTTTACCACGTCGTTTGCTACTTACACTTTCTTCCTACCAGATATAGATTACTCAAGTGTTTTATCAGTCCATTAATTATAATAAAATAATACTATTCATGTAACAGAAAGCTTACTATGATACTGTAGATGTAGTTTTTAATCAACATAATTATTCCCCAAGTAATCTACATCAACTCTATAATTCCATCTAGTACATATGACTATAAGGTAATCATTCAGAATAAAAATACATACAATCATTTCAATGGCACAAATTTGATAAGGGAAAATAGAGAAACATATCTGGATAAATGATGGGACAACAAAAGGAACAACCATGTTCCTCCCAACATTAGAATAGGGCAGTTAGATCACTTGTCCTATTCACCCCCTAGCTTGACCATGCATCCATGAGGGCTGACTCAAAACTCCTCCTCGGTAGATGCTTTTCAGCTTCATCCAATCTCCTCCTTGCCTCACACTCATCAAGTAGTGTTCATAACAACAAGAGGTAATTTCTTTCCCAGCATACTTGGCAGTGTCTTGCCTCCTCTCATATGCTATATATGCAAAGTCCTTTTTGCCTAGGTATTTTCCCCCCTTTGGGAATTTTCACATATTTCCAAATCCCTGATTTTCAAGGGCTACCAATGGACAAATCGTGGATTTGCCACTTGTAATAATTATCCCTTAGGTAGTTCCAATATGTTCCCCACTCATGGAGTCATGGTCAGTTGATTTCAACATGGTTGTTCCATTTGTCCTCGAGTAATAAATATAAAATATTTTGTTTCATACAAGTGTCATAGTCAAATAGTTAGTTGGTTCAAATAAGAACTCTACCCAAAAGTCATAATTATTAATCACATTTAACCAAATTCGAAATTTATGGAAAAAAAATTCCAATTTCGAATTTACCAAAAACGGAAATAATTCTCCTAAGAAATTTCAAATTAAAAAATAATTTATTTTTGGGGATGTCATAGTTTAGGATGCTGAGACTACTCAAGAAAATTAAATAATAAATCCACAGTAGGCATTACAGAACAAAACAAGAAGCAGTCCAAGAAGGTTGCAGAGAGTAACGATAATGACAGGTTCAAGAAAGAACAAGTAAGTTTTAACTTGAGGATTTTGTTAATATAATTAAATAATTCCAAACCTCACTTCTTAACCAGAGCACAAAGCCAACAAAAATCTTACCAGGGAGGTCAAATGGCGTCGTCATTCCACTCGGTAACATTTTTCCCCAAATCGATGAAATTCTTCAGTAAGAAAGCAATATGTAGAGCCTTTCGTAAACTTCACAATGGCACAGTAAACACATTAAAAACCTAAGAGAAACCTTACCTATGTGGTTAAATGTTGAATTACGAAGGGTGGCCTAGCCATGTGACGAGGGCCGAGTTGGCATGACTGGAATGGATGAGGGGACAAGTAAGAGTATTGAAACTGGCATCCATAAGTTTTCCATTAAATGATGGATACAGAGCCTTAACTTCCCTCTGATAGTAGTCCATTGTTTCACACCAAAACATTCACAAAGTAAATGAGTTCCTTTGATATTGGACGAGTTGGAATCTCTTATACCTCAACTTCCTTATTACAGTTAGTTATTCATTCGAGGGAAGGATTTGTTGGAACATTGTTTGGTTAAGCCAAAGTTAACTCAAGATCTCGTTACCCAAAATTTGTTGGGTAAAGAGATTAGAATATGAAAAACTGGAGTCCCATATATAATTGAGACCATGTTTTAATACTAAGCACTTACCACTAAGTCATTTCTTTCAACTATATGAAATAGCTCCAACCCTGTGGCTATATGTATATATTACATAGTAAGACAATATTCGTTTTTGAATGGACAAATCAAATAGTGTTGCACGTAACCCTTAAGGATCCCTTGTGTAAAGAGAGACTAGGAATATAATTCCTAAGTCTAGTTCATGGTATAGATAGTTCTTTATATAGGTATGTGGGTTGGGATCTAAAATGGAAATTACTAAAACCCTTGGATAATTTATCATATAAGTTTCTACATCCAGTAAATTAGACAGGTATGTAGATGGCATCATGCGATGGGATAGAATTAAGTCACGTTAAAGAATATTATATCTTTAATGAAGATTTATCTCCTTAATCGAGAATCATATAAGAATGAAATTAGAGATTAATGCCCCATAGAATTTTTTTTTTATGACAAATTGGAGGTACATTACAAGTATCCATCAAGACATCAATGTAGTCATACCAGAGATTCTATGGAAAATCTGAACCCATAGAATGAAGAGATGGAAAATGCTTCAGTATTCAAGAGCCTAGCACCAGCTCACACACAGTCTTCATGATTTCCTCCATTGTACACACTATGTTCTCATTCAACCTGCGTATGTATGTTCCCTAGCTCACTGCAACCCACGTATACCTCAGAAACTAGGGTTTCTGAAATTCCAATATTTTTGTCGTCATGATCTCAGACTTACCGAAACTTTGATGCATCCATGAGATCCTCCAGATCTCCTCTCTCTCAGAATAGATCTTAAATACATGCTCAAGAGATGCATCTTCACAAGAGACCCTTTCCTCTTATTTATACTCTCCAAGTAGCTTCCTTACAAGCATCTTCTAGGTCACTTAACCCATTTCTAGGTCACTTAACCCATTTCTATCTCACTTAACCCATTTTCTTCATTTTTAGTGTTAACTATTTTCCATAATTAGAAAGTTCTCCATTTATTTATCATTTAAATATTCCTCCTTGACTTTGTCACCTCACTTTATAATCTTCTTTGATTTTTTCACTTCACTTTATTATTTAAATAATCCTCCTTGACTTTGTCACTTTTCTTTACCATTTAAATAATAATTTATTCTTTTCAATCACTTTGACTTCTTTGACCTCTTGGGGCTTCAAGCCTACATATGAGGGTCCTTCATCTTCGTAGGGCCATAAATATCAAACCATGAGGAGTTATGTGACATTCCACATACCACCGGAAATGGCATGACAAGCACTATCCATATAGGATAGTTTTACTAACAAATTCACTAATATTCATCTCATTATTCCACATATTAGCATGGTCTCTCTTAAC
Source organism: Picea engelmannii (assembly GCA_009831015.1). Lineage (NCBI taxonomy): Eukaryota > Viridiplantae > Streptophyta > Pinopsida > Pinales > Pinaceae > Picea > Picea engelmannii. The sequence continues at coordinate 244,951 of ML818207.1, forward strand.
CATACTTCAAGGATAACTCAACTAAAAAACATCTTCCCATGAGGGCTTTCACCATAAAGGGACCACTTTGGAATTCATCCATTTGTACTCCTCATCAACAATGATAAGACAATAATGAGTCATCTTTACATCAAACCAAATATGCATCATATTCAAACAAACTACATCGATGCATCTTCATCTTTGCATCATGTATCAATGACAACTCATTGATCCAACTTCATCTATGCATCATATCAATGACATCATATGAATATGATTCCACTTGACATCTATCCATTCTCATCAAGGACAATACATATTACATTTGACATCAATCATCAAACAATCAATCCTTTGGCATCAATAAATCACTTGACATCAATTAATTAAACCTTTTGCATCAATGACAACATGATCCAGCAGGCTTCCTCCAAGAGAATCCATGAAAAAGGAATCGACTCCACTTGGAGAGCAGAAGACTATTGAGAAGGAGCAGGTTGTTGTGGGAGATGTGGTAGGTATGATGAGATCGTTCTATAGGATGTTAGAGGTGTTGATAAACCACCTGGATTGAGATGAGGGAAAAGAGTTTGTGCCCAATGATGGTTCACAACACACTTCCGTAGGTAGTAGTAGTATAAATAAAGAACTATAGAAAGTGAAATTTCCCATGTTATGGGGTTTCATAGATGAATTAGAAACCGAGGCATGGTTGGATAACATGACGATGTTCTTTGCACTACGTGATTGCACCTAGAACATGAAATTCCACATGGCCTTTTTTAAAATAAAAGGAAATGCTCTTCTTTGGTGGAAGACACTCTTTCCTCAACTAAACATGGTCATTGAGGATGTGTGATGGGAATTGTTCCAAGAAAATTTCTAGGAGAGGTACTTGTCCGATGAATTCATTGAGAACCAATTTAATGAGTTCAATGCCTTACAATAGGGTAGTCATATGGTACCATAGTATGAGGCCAGGTACATGGAGCTACTTAGATATGCTCCAGATATGGACACTGAGAAATTAAAGGTTAACATGTTTGTGTTTGACCTCAACTTCAACATTCGTGCTAAAGTGAGGATCTTGATGCCTCAGACATTGCATGATGTAGTTCAAAATTCCCTCAGTATAGAGGAAGAGATGAATAGTGGGGGTCAGGGAAAGACTCCTTCCACACATATTGTACATGTGCCACCTAGAGTGCAACATCATTAGACACCGGTTAGACAAAATTCTGGGAACCATGATACACCGAGAGGACCTGTAATCTTGACACCACCATGAAAGACTCATTAGTAGAGGAGTCCTTACAGAGAAACACAGTAGTAGAATCAAAATAATCCATAGTAGCAACAACATTTTAGGCCTAGTCCGCAGAAAAGACAAATAAAAAAAACTACTAGGCCAACAACTTCTACTTCTGGGACAAGGAGCACCAAATTGAAGAATAGATGTTGGACATGTGGAGAGAAACATTACCAGAGACACTGTCTTATTGAGAAGGAAATAATTGTTGGATCAATAGGACTAAAGAAAGATGGATATTTGGGAAAGTCCCACAGGATACATGCAATGGTAAATAACAACTAGGTCGAGCATTAGTCCACTGTGATCGAGACATCAGTTATGATCATCGATCAAAATTTAAGTATTTTAATAGATCTAGGAGGTAATGAAATTTTTGTGTCTAGTGATTCGCTTAAAATAATTAAGGTGAAGGCAGTCGAACAAGATGAATTTAGACATGTGGAGATGGAATCGTGTGCCAACCAAAAGGTTGGAGGAAAATTTAAGCATTGTAACATTAACTTGGGGGACTTCGTGACAAGTGTAAAAATGTATGTTACAATCTTGGGATCTTATGATATAGTGAACGGAATGGATTGGATAGAATCAGATGATGCTATACTTAACTAGAAGATGAAACAGTTAAGTTTAAAATATGATTTGGGACAGAGTAGAGTAATTGTAGGAAGAAACCAGGGAGTGTCATTGAGGTTTATTTCTTCCTTACAATTAAAGAAAATTATGTGCAAGGGGTGTAAGTTATATGCCATCTTAGAGGTTAATGAATATGGGGACACAAAAGAATTAGAAAATATTCCTATAGTATCA
>ML818207.1:258717-288241 GCA_009831015.1 Picea engelmannii
TGAGATTCATTTTATAGTGTCTAAGATAAAACAAGTTGTACAATATGTATTGTACCCCCAAAAATTGTTAAAATGATTTTTTTTTTAAGGGGAGAAACTAGTCTACTTGCCAATAAAGTTATCCATGATAGAAGACTACTATTCTATCCATGAAGATATCTTATCATTAAATTTCTTATACTATTCTTTTAGCATAAATTCTTTCATCCATAGTAGTTTAATCCTACACTAGAAGGAATGAAATCCCAATAAAAACTTGTATTGTTTTTTGATATTACACTATTCTATAGTGCATGAAGGTTAATCCATAACTTGTATTGTTTATGCTAAGATGAATAATTCCTAACTATAAAGTTGGATTATGCTATTGTTATTTATATGAGTACTCCCCATATAATTTTATAAAATGTTTAAAAAGACAAACAAAAGGTTTTCTCCAAGTCGTGACCAAGGGACCATATGTTAAGTTAGTTTCGTTAGGTATTAATCTTACCTGACATAGGTGGCACCATGTCATAGCATGAACTTTAGTCCTACTACTTAGAAAATACAAGGGACACGATGGCTCTTTTTGAAATTGTGGATGTCAATTCAATGTTGCGCTTCGGAAGTTAATACCTGATTTTGTTTTTAGCTCACATTTAAGGTAATGGAGGTTCTTTAAATAAGGATTACCTACCATGTACCTCGAGTTCTGATACTCAAGGAAACTATCCAATGTGATTTATCCACTTCACCAATTTCACATGGATGTGGCGGGGACTCTATCATCCTTTATAACATGAGAGATGGGCTTGAGGTGCCACTACACTCATCATATCTGACCATTCTTGTCTTGTTTCACTAGCTTTCCCTCCACAGTGCTACTCTTTGTGACTAGATTACCCAGTAGAGTTCGGCCCTGGGTGTAGATAGATGCAGTAGCATGCTATAGGGACGTCAGTGTTTTTTGTATGACCAGGTAATATCTTTGCATGTTAATAAAATTTCTTTGAAGGGTTTTTTGGTACTATGTTTTTTCTCTATCAGGGTTTAAACAAAATTCTGGTACTATGCTCCTTATATTTATGAGATATTTTCCTTTGAATTCCATGGATTAAATTACATTGTCTGAAATATTAACTCTCTCTTTTACAATTATCCCTTTCAATTCTTACTGCACCTGGATTAGGTCTAGAAAACTTGTAGTAGCGTCTACGAGAGATACTCTATATGGTAAATAAGTTATGTAAATAATTAGTTTTGTTATTAAATCTTTGCATAAAGAGTTTTCTTATTAACCATGGTGAAAGTTAGTCCCAATCCTTTTGATACCGAGTCTCCTAGACTTCCCATCAAAATCATTATGTTATGTGTAGTTACCCTATGGTGAGCCTCTCTCAATTATGTGATTAAATGTTGATGGGTTTAACTCCTTTAATGAAGATCATTCTCCTCTGAAATTAATTCATATATATCTTGGTTCCATAAGCTACGGGATCTGTCTGCTTCATCAGGAATCATTGATAGTTTTCATTCCTTTGATTACTAAATCTATATCTAAAATATGCATGATGTATCCTTTAATACTCCTCACATAAACTGTTTCCATAAATTGGAACTCATATCAAATACCATGCATGGAACTTTATTAGGTATTCTTCATTAATTCTTTGACGATCACTATATCTCGTATTCTATCATTCAAAATAACCTCATGTTGTAAGAACAATAAATGTGTTTTGAAAAAGTTTGTGCATATTTGCACTGACATGTTTTAACAAAATAAAACAAGTTTCTCTGGAATAATCCATGCATATAGGTTGCATCCTTTTATGTCTCTGTAATTTCTTTTCAGTAATTACACTCTATAAAATACTTACTGCAATTAATTCTCTGTAAATACTCTCAGCAATTAGACTATGTATTAATCTTGGTAATTTATTGCTTTTGATAACATGTGGTATAAATTCCTTTTAATATTGTACTAGTTAACTTCGCAGTGACCAGTGCGTTTTAAGGAATTCATGAAACATGTAAAGGATTTATAAAAATAACAAATCTCTACTACTGTATCTTTTATTTTTTTAATTCATATTTGAATTATGTATGGATCTGAGGTTAATGATGGATCCTATTTCTTCTGAGGGAATCCATCAGACTACTATGAGCCTACTCCTCCTCTCGATTCGTGGATCTCTTACTTTGAAATAGTTAAAAAAAGGGATGATCGGATTTCCATCGAGGCCCGAGATAAGTTTACAGCCTTTTCTCATTTTATTTATCTTGTTCCTTTATTTAATTTAATTGAGGATATAATATTAATACTTTTGTTTTTCCCTTCTACAGGTTGAAAACGTATGCTTCGAATTCGCGAATGGAAACGTCCAGTATTCAAAAGGTACTTGGGTTCCATGGTGATGCAGGAGAATCGTTGTCGAGCACATGGAGTAGGACCACTCAACGCTTGGGAATATCTTTGGAATCTCAACACTTGCAGTCACAATGAATATTTTAAAGCATGCTTGAACTTAGTGCAGAGAAATATTTTGAAGCACGCTTGAACGATCACGAGCGAAGTAGGAGTTTTCACTCTTGCTTTGGAATGCGACTGAACTAATATAGTTGTTAGGTTAGGTTTTGGAGTAGACAAGTAGTCGAGGGGAACCATAAGGACCCTTTGAGATAAATAGAGTTTTTGTACGGCCAAATGAGGCGGCTCCAAGTTAGTAGGAGATTTCTGAATTTCAGTTGTTGTTTTGATTATAGTTGTAACCACTTTTATTTTTGAATGAAGATAACAAAGGAAAATTGACCCAATGCATGGTGTGGACATTATTTGCAATTCCTTGTTATTGTGTTTTCATGAATGAAAGAATTTTTTTATGAGTAGATGGAAATGTGAATGTTAGTATAAGTTTCAATTGTTTCTCTTCTGTCGAATCGGTGCAATGTGTGCACACAGAACGCAAGGAGTGCATTGAAAGGATATGTTTTGGTTCTGAAGCTCAGAAAATATATCATGAAACTTTCCCCTTTGCAAGGAGTGAAAAGTGATTGCTGCAAGGCATGTAAAGTCGTCTGCAAGAACTCAAACCTTGCGTAAGAACCTGCTACAAGGTGTGCATCGAGCAAGAGAAGAATGCCAGGAGGGTGGAAATAATTTATTTTTGAGAAATTTTTTGGATCTGATTTATCGAAAATCCCTCAAATACAAGGAGTGCACGGGATTTCAAAACCTTCATGAAGGGAAAGATCGGGAGGGATAGCACTTTTCAGAAGTGTAGTCGATATTTGAGAGACAAAATCGCAGGAGATTCAAAGGTAAGGACCTTTGAAGACTTAGAAAATATTCTAATTAAGAAGAAATCAAAAGCTAAGCAGAGGAGCAATAGTGGTCATTGGATCACAACACAAAGGATTAACAACCATCTGATTAGAAAAGAGTGCATGAGCTCTAATGCTTCACACACATAGGAGAGAGAACTAATTAAGGTTTGAGACTTGAGATTTGTGAAGCCCGAAAAGTCGAAACGCCAAAGTGAAATCTCAGTCATTCGATGATCCGAAGAAAACCTGAGTCGTCAGACCATCCGAAGTGAACCTCAAGTGTCAGATCGATCAAGTGAATCTGAGCCACCATATATCGTGAGCTTAAGAGGGAGAAAGTTTGAAACTTGATATTCCTAAAGCGCGAAGTGCCAGAGAGCCGAAGCTAATTTGGACAGTTAGATCCAGAAGGGTACGTGTCGGTGGGTTGTGAGATCTAGAGGAAGGAAAAGGTTGATCGTTGAAACACCTGAAGCCTGAAGAGACAAATATCTGAGAGTCATCAATCTGTAAGTGAACACTTGTCACCAAATCACAAGCTCCGGGAAAATTGTACTGGGGTTTCAGGTTGAGGAATGAGACTGTCGAATCTCGAGGACCCAAAGACCCGAAGTGAATCTAGGTCGACATATCTATAAGAGACATGACATGAATCCACAGACTCTCGGTAAAGTCCCAAAGTGATTCATAGTCGTCGTATCTAAGAGAGACGTGGCATAAATCCATGTACTACTGGTAAAGACCTGAATTAATCCTCGATCATCAGAACATGAGGACATGCATTAGTGGATCACAACCTTTGGATAAAATCCATTTGGAAAAGGGAGAAGTTTGAGATTTTTGATCTCAAAAGTCCTAAGACCCGAAGGAGATCTCGACCATTGTTGGCCCTTGACTAAGTTTTGAGGAACACTTGGTCTTAATTGAACATTTTGGACTTCTACACCCTGCTGAAGATGGAGCACCAGGCAAAGAAGAGATCACGGGATCTTGGTCCACTTTGGGCCTCTTTTAGGTTTTTGGGTTGATGTAATGGGAAAGGGATGTCGGCCCATGGGTTTACCCATGCTTAGGCCCACTTTTTTGATATATAAATAGATACTTAGGCAATGTAAGGAGACACAATGGCTTAGTGCTAAGAATTGATCTATGTGATAGACTTGCAAAGCTGAGTGAAAGTATTATAAGTGTTGAGTCCACAGATTGTAAGGAGGCTCTATGCTAGATCTACTTGGGGAAGGAGGATCTCGCGAGGTGCGTGTAGATCTCTTTTCCTATGCAGAGTAGGATTTCGATAAGCTCTATGTTGTAACCTGATTGACTGAAGCTAATACAGAAGAAGATTTGGTGGACGTAGCCACAGGGTGGGGGTGAACCATGTAAATCCATGTGTTATGCTTTGTGCTTTGGTTCAATGTGTTTATTCCTTCTTTTTCCAAGTGTTTTGATATATTTAGGTAGATATACTTATGATTTGTGCCCTTAGACGTGTATGAATGTTAGATCTGATATGTATGAGGATGCTTAGTGCTGATCTACCAGGATTTGATCTATGTTACTATTGTTAAGTGCTTGGATTAGTGTGGATGTTGCGAAGCTCTGTCTTATAAGAGAAGTGGTTATTGGATGTATCTTGAGGAACTAATGGTGCTAGGTTCTCTAGTAAGCTGTATAATCATAGATCTATGTCCCAGCTAAGGATACAGACACGTGAGTCTTGCAACCACCCCTGCCTCTACCTCGAGTGAGACTTCATCTACTTCGTAGGTGTTGACGAAAGGGCTGGTAGTTAGGGTTTTGTTGGTGCTCTCTTGAGCGTTGAACCCTAGGTCTACCCCTATGCCAACAAATGGTTCTGTTGTCGGGATCCAGAACTGTGATTGTTGGGAACTAAGAAAGAAAATATTTGTGCAACGATTCGATCTAGAAATCGTGAAATCCCTATGCGTAGATCTGTTGCCCTAGTGTGCATATTTTCATTTGACCCGCAAAGCTTTGTGATATAAATAGAAGTCTATATCTAAAGAAAAGAAGCAAGATATGAACTCTTTGTGCTTTAATAAAGATAATCGTAGAAGTTTCTAAGGAAAAAAGGTCAGATTTTCATAAAAGATGTAAGATCTGTAAGCTTTGTGCTCTATAGAAGTAAGATAAGTAGATTTTTTTTGTTTCTAAAGTATGGATCTAGGTATTTTTGATAGATTTTGTCCTAGATTAAAACCTAGGGAATTAATAGATAAAAGAAAGCTTGATATGAATAGATATGATAGATATGTTATACCTATGCATAGAAAGAATGTTTGGACTAACAAATGGATGCAGGATCCTAGAAAGAATTTTTTGCAGGCTAGTTCCCATGATCCTGGCGTGCAGTACAAAAGAAGTTGGAGATCATTTAAAAGAAAGAGAGGATTAACCCTCTGCTATAGTTGTAGAAGACTGTGACATCTTACTAATGAATTCCCTGGTGGAAGAACTAGTTTTCTTTGTTGCAAAGCTTTGGATCATGAAGTATTGGATTGCCCCAAAATGATTGCTAGGCTCGAAGGAATGAATCCAAACCCTAGGAAATCCCTAGAAATAGCAGAACCCCGGAAGGAATTAGAGAAAGTATCGATATAGATGAAAGAAATAGTGAGGGAACATAAATATGTCCGATTACCAGATATCTTCAAAGAAAAGGAACAAGTCAAATCCAGACTAGGGGACTTTGACATTGACTGTATTCTTGAAGAAGAAAAACAAATGAAAATTATGCCAGAAAAAACCTAGGAAGTTATAGGGAAGCCTGCCATGATTCCTTCACTAGGAGGAATAGGACTATTCAGAGGAAAACTGGTGATGTTATATGGAACTCGCTCAGATACCTATGATAGTCAATGGAACTTCGACTGAAGAAGATTTTGAGATTATTAAATTTATTGAGGATAGCACCCTGTTAATGATGTTACCTGAAAAACCTTGGATTGAAAAAGATCAAGCCAGAAAGAAGCAAGAAGAAAAGGTATTACAACAGCGGAGACAAGAGCTAAAAGATTTGATGACAAGAAGGATCGCACACTCTATTGAGGAACAGGAGAAAAAATCAAAGCTACTTAACACTAGAAGCCTAGTTATCAAGGAGTTAGGGGACTCATAGAAGATTGGAATATCTATACCAGATATAGATGAAGTAGTTCTCATGAGTCTTGGAAAAAAACCTCAGCAGCGTGAAGTGATTATGCCCAAGGAAAATAAGAACCAAAACAAGAAAATAACTACCGAGATGAAGCTCACAGGGAAAAATAATAGAAATATAAGTAAAAAGAGAGCTCAGATCGATAGGCTACAAAGGGTCCCAGAGGGAAACTCTTCAAAAGAAAATTTTCAAAATTCAAGCTTCGTCGGGATAATAGAACAACGACATGGATCACTTCTCCATGACGAAGCAATATAGCCATTGGAGGCTGATATGTTCGTTCGACTGCCACTCTGAAAAGATCGAAAAGCATTGATAGCTCATCACCAGACCATTAGACCACACCAGAATGGATAGAACCAGAGTTAAGGAAGCCCTGATCCATTGCAAATGATATGTTACAGAGTTAATTACTTAATCCATCGTGCCATGCACTGAAGACACTTTTGCTAATCGTGAATTTGAGCCTACATATTACCTGAATTATGAACATTGATTACTTCACCCTTACTCTCTACCTTACTACAGTGCCTACATTACTGTGAGAACCTGATCTATTGATCCTGAGCGTATATGTATGACGAATTTAGCATAGCTGAAGAATCTATAAGAGAGGTACTTACTAGCCTCAGAGCCAAAAGATTCATGTTAGAATGAGGATTGTCTATAGGTTTACAGGCATCATCGATGAGAGGAGTGCAAGCCTCCCCGTCGACTGCTCGAGCAACAACATCCCGAGTCGACACAAAAAGAAGAACCAAACATAAGGATTATATGGCCAATGCGAAGTTGGTCCCATCCATCCTACCTTCTTACATACCACCTCTGAGTAGAGCAATCAATAGAGATATTGTGCCTAAGGGCTTTGAGTATAGTCTAGTCACTACGTACCTACCAAAAGGGGTACGTACGGTCTGTGCAGATCATGACAAGATCGCAGTGTTGAATTTAAGTGACTTCAACCTAGGGAATCAAAAATTCTACAACACACTGGCCCTGTACAAGTACCTAACTAGAACCAAGGGAAAGAATTCAAAGATCATCCCTTAGCAATGGGAAATGAACCTCGCACAATCTACTCTGCTCAACATTATGAAGATAGTGCACTTCGGTAGACACCAGGAGGTGAATGCTTGTATTAAGATACTCCTGGCTAGCTACCACGGAGTATACTATGGTTGAACCGTCGCATCATAATTGATCCAGCGCCGATCAATATGATCATAGGTCTTAGTATGTAGGGCCTTGATCCCCATGACTACTATCCTAGAAATACCGTGTATTGTGCTCTTTCTCAGAAGATCAAAGAAGCTTATGGCGATGTTGAGAAAGGAGTGTGAGGCTACAAGGTAGCCTCTATTCAGAGTGGCGTAGTGCACCTTGCATGTAAACTAATCGTAGGGAAGCTCATTCTCAAGAATCGACCCACACAAGTATCTGGCTTTGTATTTGACCTCGTAGGAAAGTGAACAGAGGGACTATAGATGAACTGGATGAAGTACCTGGTGAATCAACTAGAGATTGACTGCAGAGAAGCCCAGGATTAGGGGCATGAATTCCATTTTAGCTGGCTCTTGATACTTACAGCTTTCGTTGCATGGGAGCTACCAGAATATGCAACCTTCCTGGACCTCGACCCTTTTGATCCCTTAGCCACGAAGTTCAGTACCTTATGGTACTTGAATGATATGAGAGAACAATGGAAATCCAATGCTATATTCCAAGCCTACTACAATCATTTGAAGCGTGCCATCCAGTCTGAGCCTCGGATAACCCCGAATACCCTCTTCAGGTTTAGGCCCTTAATGAAGTTCAACGCAGAAGTCCACTTCATTTACATGACAACATGGGCTGATGAGAACAAAGAGAAGTTACAGTCTTATTATAAGTTGATAGAAGAAGACCTAGAGGAAATCACCAAGGAATGGTCGACATACCTCCTTGTTTCAGAAAACCCTGTAGAATTGTCCAACATCAATAGCCCAAAAGATGCGCAGGATACACCTGGGCCTAGTAAGATGAAGAAAACAATGAAGACGGAGAAGGATGAAAAAATACAATATATAGACATCATATATATAAGGACCGCATCCATTTCACCCGAGAAAGAAGGTAATGATGAAGAAGTCGAACAGAGGCCGGAAGACAAAGAGGAATTGTCGAAGAAAAGGAAGGTTTCACCTCTAAAACCTTCCTCTCCGAAGAAACCTAGAACCCCTGTAACCAAGATGAAGACCATGCTCATCCCATATGACTTCAGTTTACTCCTTTCCACTATGAATGAAGTTATAGAAGAAATAACAGAAAATAAGGAAGCCAAGAAAGAGGCAATGTACAACAGAATTGAGAATGAGCTCCAATGAGTGCAGAAGGCACTTTGGTCTAGCCACACAGTTTCCACTGCGCCCCTGCCAGAAGGAACAACAAAAGAGGGAGACGAACCAATTCAACTCCGCAACATTGCTGCCATAGTCGAAGCACACCTTCGAAAAGCACAGGAAGAAACCACGCAGGCCACCCACCCCTTAAACCAAGCATAGAAGGAAATCATCGAGCAACATCGAGTTGTGCAACAAGAGAAGGACGCTCTCCAAGAAAAATTGTAAGAAGATAGAGAAAAGATCCAAAAATAAAAGGAGCAGTTGCTCGCGAAGCAAATTGGGATTGAAGAAGCAATCAACAAATCATTTCTCTCTATGAATGGCTTAGAACAAAAGGCAAAGGACCCCATAGAACACCAAGTGATGACGCTTTCTGAAGTTATTCAACAACTTCAACAAAGAGTCATGGACTTAGAGCTTTAGACCATACCCTAGACCCCAGAACAAGTGCACCACCAACGAGAAATAACTTCCTGGAGCACGGTAGAAAGGATTAAATCACTCACTGAGGAATTCAAGCAATTAAGTAGTAGAAGTGTGCAGATACATGAGAACCTGACTGAGAATCCTGAATTGCACAAATTGGAGTCACAACTCTGGGAGGTGAAGCATGAAGCCCAAAAACTACAGGTGCAGCTGAAGACCCTATCACCAATAGAGAAAATGAAACGGTCTTAAGAGTAGAGCATAGCACAACAACATATCCATATAATCCAGAGAAAGGTAATGGAAGTAACTCAACAACTTCAACCTTTGCAGGATAAGGCATGTTAGTTATTCATAAAGATCGAGAACCAATGAACAGAGCTAGAATAGGTTGTTAATTCATCTAAGAAATGCCTAGAAGAGCCGGTGAGTGTCACACTCATCCAGGAGTTCGTCAAGAAAGAGGCAGTAGCAACGCGGTAGGTCGAAACATCTCAAGCCAAGGTCAAGGAGTTTGAAGTAGAATTGATCAGACCTGAGTGACTCAGGATGAGTCACAGGTGAGTGTTGGGGGCATGTTGTCCCTTGACCATGTTTTGAGGAACACTTGGTCATAATTGATTATTTTTGACTTCGACATCCTGTCAAAGATGGAGCACCAGGCAAAGCATAGATCATGGGATCTTGGTCCTTTTTGGGCCTCTTTTAGGGTTTTGGGTTGATGTAATGGGAAGGGGATGTCATCCCATGGGTTTACCCATGCTTAGGACCACTTTTTTAATATATAAATAGATACTTAAGCAATGTAAGGAGCCCGGATGGCTTAGTGCTAAGAATTGATCTATGTGATAGACTTGCAAAGATGAGTGCAAGTATTATAAGTGCTAAGTGAACAGATTGTAAGGAGGATCTGTGCTAGATCTACTTGAGGAAGGAGTATCTAGCGAGGTGTGTGAACATATCCTGTCCTATGCGGAGTAGGATTTTGATAAGCTTTGTGTTGTAACCTGATTGAATAAAGATAATACAGAAGAAGAGTTGGTGGACGTAGCCCCAGGGCGGGGGTGAACCACGTAAATCCATGTGTGATGCTTTGTGCTTTGGTTCAATGTGTTTATTCCTTCTTCTTCCACGTGTTTTTATATATTTAGGTAGATCATGCTTTGTGCCCTTAGACATGTATGAATGTTAGATCTGATATGTATTAGGATGCTTAGTGTTGATCTACCAGGATTTGATCTATGTTACTTCTGCTAAGTTCTTGGATAAGTGTGGATTCTTCGAAGCTCTGTCTTATAAGAGAAATGGTTATTGGATGTATCTTGAGGAGATAACGGTGCAAGGTTCTCTAGAAAGATATATAACCATAGATCTGTGTCCCAACTAAGGTTATAGACACCCGAGTATTGCAACCACCCCTGTCTATAGCTCGAGTGAGACTTCATATGCTTTGCAGGTGTTGCCAAAAAGGTCAGTAGTTAGGGTTTTGTTGTTGTGCTCTTGAGTGTTGAACACTGGGTCTGCCCCTATGCCAACAACCATTGATCGAGAAGAGGGCCATAGGATCGTTCATCCAAGTTGAAAGGTCAAGAACGTAAAGTGAAGGTAGGGCCATTGATCATGAGGACATGTGTCCACAGATCGTCAACTCTGGAATATTGGAGTATGGAGGAAAGAGGAGTTTGATATTTGTAAAACCTGAAGTCCAAAGACCTACAGAGATCATAGTCGTTGATTTAAGGGGACAGGTGTCAACAAATATTCCGCTTTGGAGGACTTCCCTGCAAAGGAAACTAAGGTTTGAGATTTAAGAATTCCAAAGTCTGGAATTTTGAATCGGCCACAGTCGTCGATCTGGGAGAAGGAGGTATGAACCATTGATCCAAAGAAATAGATTTTTTTCATCCATTCGAAAGAACTGTCAATATCGTGAGCTCGATGGTCATCTCGCATTGTGGGGATATAAAGTGTTCCATATTTTCGATATTGAGGACGGGCCACAATCGAGACCACAGTTTTAGAGAAAAGACACATGGAGGCTCAGGGTGAATTGCGGGGAGAAAAGTGGTTTGACCCCAAACAAATCTTGAGTGTGCCTGCAATCGCGCTTAGTTGTGAGGTCATTTCCCAAGGTCACATCTCAAAAGGAGTGGATATAAACAGTGCTAATTCCAACTCTGAGGTTTTGCAGAACATGAAAGGAAAGGTCACAAGTATCATGAATCCTATGAAGGAAGTCGAGTGGGCCTATGTCTGATACAGAATGAGACCAGCAAGGTTTTAGAGAGTCACTCGACTTGATAATTGAAGATCATAACTGGGAGGTCACGCAACCCTTACGAGAGAAGGGGGTCTACACCAAGTGGTATCAAAGAAGAATTTTTGCTTGCAGAGAGTAGGAAAAGGATAAGAGACAAAAGAACTCAAAGTTGTACTCTGTGCATGATAGGAAATCAACATAATTCCACCAAGGAGACGAGTGGAACCACCTTTAGCCAATCGAGGTGTAGAAAGGGAAATGTGAGAAATTTGTGAAAGATTAGAGGCGATGGAGGCAGCACATAGATGAGCACCTGATGCTGGAGACATCAATGATGTGGAGAGTGACGAAGTATAAGTCGAAGAAGTTTCATGAGAGGATGTTTTCGAAGAACATTTGTTGAGAGTAGTTGTTAGATTGGGAGCCAGAGACAAGATAGAGGTCCCAATGTATGAAGGAAATTTAGATGTTGAAGAGTTGTTGTATTGGATCAGATCCATGGACAAACATTTCGACTATGAATATGTATATGAAGAGAAAAGGGTGAAACATGTTGTCACCATGCTAAAAGGACATGCAACAGTTTGGTGGGATGAACTGCAGGCTCAGAGGAGAAGCAAAGGCAAACAAAAGATAAATAATTGGGACATAATGGTAGACAAGATGAAGGCTAAGTTCATGCCCAAATATTATCATATCAATCTGTTCAAGAAGTTGTAAAACCTAAGACAAAAAGTTATGACATTTAAGGAGTACGCAGAGGATTTCTAGCAGTTGAACATCAGAACTAGACAAAGGGAGAAAGATGAAGAAAAATTTTCCAGGTATATAAATGACCCGAGGTATGAAATCCAGGATGAGCTTAGCATGATGTCAGTAAGGAAAGTGGAGGATTCTTATCAGTTTGTACTAAAGGAAGAGGAGAAGTTGGCCAGAAAACAAATCCGGTAAGGAAGAGGTAATATCCCAGCCCCCCAAAAAGGCAAGGGAGTCACCCATGAAAAAGAACATAAGTCTAAGGAAAAGACTAAGAAACCACATAGTCACTTGGGAAGAGGAAGAAGTTCCCAAGGAAGACATGGTGGTGGAGGAAGTTCTTCTAGAGGAAGAGGAAGAAGCAGAGGACGAGAATTAATATGCTATTCCCATGGAAAGACAGGGCACATGTCTTGGGAATGTCCCTAGAAAAAGAAAGGAGGAGGTGAAGCTCACATTTAAGAAGCACAGAGAAGGGATGTTGAAGCAAAAGGAGCAGAGGATGGAAGATCCCTGATTTTGACGAAGGTTCTCTTAAAACTGGAAGCAGAAGTTGAAAATCCAGTGTTGAGGAATAGTCTCTTCAGGACATCTTGCAAGACTAAAGACAAAGTATGCAAGGTGATAATTGACAGTGGGATCACTGATAACTTAGTATCCATAGAGATGGTGGAGAAACTGGAGTTGGAGAAAACTCCACATTGGAATCCATACAAAGTCTCATGGTTGCAGAAAGGACACCAGGTAATGGTTACTAAATAATGCTTGGTTGAATTTAAGATAGGAGGATATAGAGATGAAATTTTATGTGATGTAATTCCCATGGATGTATGCTAGATTTTGTTGGGAATACCATGGAAGTTTGAAATGAATGTCATTCATGATGGGATGAAGAATGCATACACCTTAGAAAAGAATGGTCGGGAGCACATGTTGCTGCTAATAGAGGAGAATAAGGTTAAAGACGAAGCAATCACAAGCATACTTCTCATGAGTGGGAAGGAACTCCTAAAATAATTCAAGAAAGAACAAGAGATGCAGTTCGTTGTGGTGAGAAAACCTAGAGTTATCCTTACAAGTACTTCGATGGATGATTTGCTTGAAGAAGTTCAGGAATTGTTGGATAATTTTGCTAACATAGTGGTGGATGATATGCCTAACTCATTGCCACCCATCAGAAGTATCAACCACCATATTTACTTGATACTAGGAGAAAGTCTGTCAAATAAGGCAGCATACAGATTGACACCTCGAGAGAATGAGGAAGTGAACAACTAAGTTTAGGAATTGTTAGACTGGTCAGAGAGAGCTTGATTCCATGTGCAATACCAATTGTATTGAGTGAAAAGAAGAATGAAGGATGGATAATGTGTACAGACTCAAGAGACATTAACAAGATCACCATCAGGTACAAATTTCCTTTACCAATAATGGATGCTTTAGTGGACTATTTAAGTGGAGAAAATTTCTTTTCTGAAATATATTTAAAAGTGGATATCACCATATTAGAATGAGAGAAGGTGATGAGTGGAAGATAACCTTTAATACAGATGAAGGTTTGTATGAGTGGATTTTTATGCCATTTGGCTTAGCAAATGCCCCGAGTACTTTTATGAGGTTGATGAATGAAATACTAAAAGATTCCATTGGAAAGTTGGTGGTTGTATATCTGGATGATATACTAATATTTAGCAGGACTAAAGAGGATCATTTGAGGCACTTGACATTAGTGATGAGAAGACTACATCAGGAGAAGCTATTGATAAATCCAAAGAAGTCCTATTTTATGAATACATAACTCATTTACTTGTGTTTTGTGATCTCTTCAAATGAACTGAAGATGGATCTAGAGAAGGTGAAAGAAATCAAAGAATGGTCATCACCAAAGAGTATGTTTGAGGTAAGGAGCTTCCATGGATTATCAATCTTCTATAAGAAGTTCCTCAGAGACTTCAATGGAATTTGTGCACCAATGATGGATACATTGAAGAAGAAGCACACGTATTTTAAATGGATAGAGGAGGCCAAAAGGAGCTTCAATATACTGAAGGATAAAATAATAGAACGACAAATTCTGGTCTTGCCAAATTTTGAAAAAACATTTCAGGTGAGATGTGCTACAAGTGGAGTTGCAATTGGAGCATTTTTGAATTAGGATAATAGACCTATTGCCTATTTGAGTGAGAATATGAATGAGACCAAGAGAAAATACTCCACATATGATAAGGAGTTTTATGCCATAATTGAAGCCTTGAAGAAATGGAGGCATTACCTTGTCCCACAGGAATTTGTCTTGTATAGCGATAACCAGGCTTTACAATTCATAACCAGACAGGAAAAATTGAATTAGAGGCATGAAAAACTGGTTGAGTTTATGCATAATTTTACTTTTGTCATAAAACATATTGATGGGACTACTAACAAAGTTTTTAATGCATTAAGCAAGAGATGTTTGATTCTGTAGGAATTTCATGTGAATACCTTGGGGTTTGAACACCTTAAGAATATGTATTGTGATGATCCAGATTCCAAGGAAGCATACAAAGCATTTGGAAATCTTGTGATGGGAGACATAAGCCAATGGACAAAGTATATGATTCAAGAGAGATTGTTGTTCAAAGGAAATCAGTTGTGCATACCAAAATTCTCAATGAGGGATAACCTTTTGAAGAAAAACCATAGTGGAGGATTGGCTGGACATTTTGGCCATGATAAAACATTTGCACAGTTGAGAAGTTCATACTATTGTCCAGGTATGAGAACATAAGTGATAAATTTTTTGAACATATGTAGAATCTGCCAATATGCAAAAGGAAAAAAACATAACACTAGATTGTATCAACCATTTCCAATACCAGAGAGGCCTTGGTATGCAATAAGCATGGCTTTTGTGTTGGGAATGCCAAGAACACAAAGAGGATTTTCCATATTTGTGGTGGTGGATAGATTTTCAAATATGGCACACTTTATCCCATGATAGAAGACCAATGATGCAACACATGTTAAAAATATGTTTTTCAAGGAATTTGTTAGACCTCATAGACTACCCAGAAACATTGTCTCAGACAGGGCACTAAATTTATTGGTCACTTTTGGAGAACACCATGGAAGAAATTGGGGATAGATTTGTCCTTTAGCTCATCTTATCACCATCAGATACATGGGTAGACTGAAGTGGTAAACAAAATTTTGGGAAACTTATTGAGGAGTCTCGTCACTGAGCATTATAATCAGTGGGATCAGATTCTTCCACAAGAAGAATTTGCATACAATGACTCACCAAATAGGAGAACTGGAAAGAACCCATTCCAAATATTGTATGGAATGCCACCTAGGGGAGTATATGAGCTGAAAGACTTGGAACAGAGTGATATCAGGAGCACCGAAGCAGAGGATTTTGTTGTAGAAATGTAGAAGCTCCATAGCAAGATCATAGGACAGTTGCAGAGTTCGAACCAAGAGTACAAGAGCAGAGTTCATAAACATCACATGTAACTTCAATTTTAAGTAGGATATCAAGTTCTGGAACATCTCAGGAAAGAAAGGTTCCCTAGGGGAACATATAACAAGTTAAAGATGAAGAAGATAGGACTATGTAAGATCTTGAGGAATTTTCATGCAAATGCGTATGAGATTGAGCTACCAGATGATGTGGGCATATCTCCCACATTCAACGTTTTAGACCTGTATCCTTACAGGAAACATGACACAAAGGGATCAGAAGATCAAGAGAATATTTAGTCGGAGAAACAAATGCCTATAGCAGAAAAACCACAAATGGAGAAGATCGTTGATGAAAGGATTGGCAAAAAGACCACGAGGAAGACCTATTTTGAATGTTTGGTCAAATGGAAGGGACACCCAATATAATATGCTAGTTGGGAAAATGAAGTTGATATCCAAAAGAATGGAAAGTTGGTGCAGGAGCTCATGGACAAGAATCCATGATTCTTTTTTCAATGGGATTATGATGAGGAAGCATTGTTGGCCAGAACACAGAGAAGGACCACTCAACGCCTGGGAATATTTTCATAATATCAACATTGGAAGTCACGGTGAATATTTTGAAGCATGCATGAACTTAGTGCCAAGAAATATTTTGAAGAAAGATTAAACGATCATGAGGGAAGTGGGATTTTCCACTCCTGTTCTGGAATGCAACTGAACTAAGATAGTCGATAGGTTAGGATTTGGAGTAGAAAAGTAGTCGTAGGGAACACTAAGGAACCTCTAAGATAAATAGAGGTTTTGTATGCCCAAATGAGGCGGCTGCAATTTAGTAGGAGATTTATGAATTTTAGTTGTTGTTTTGATTATAGCGGTAACCACTTTTATTTTTGAATGAATATAATAGAGGAAAATTGACCCAATGCATGGTGTGGGCATTATTTGAAATTCCATGTGATTGTGTTTTCATGAATGAATGAATTTTTTTATGAGTAGATGGAATTGTGAATGTTATTATAACTTTCAATTGTTTCTCTTCTGTCGAATCGGTGCAAGGTGTGCACATAGAACGCAAGGAGTTTGTTCACATGATCTGTTTTGGTTCTGAATCTCATAAGAGATAGCATGAAACTTTCCCCTTTGCAAAGAGTGAAAAGTGATTGTTGCAAGGTGTGCAAAGTCGTCCGCAAGAAATCAAACCTTCTATAAGAACCTGTTGCAAGGTGTGCATCGAGCAAGAGGAGAACGTCTGGAGGGCGGGAAGAATTTCTTTTCAAGAAATCTTTCAGATTTGAGTTATCAAAAATCCATGAAACACAAGGACTGCAAGAGAATTCAAAACCTTTATGAAGGGAAAGCTCAGGAGGTATATCACTTTTCATAAGTGTAGTCGAGATTCGAGAGACAGACTCATAGGAGATTCAAAGGTAAGGACCTTTGAATACATAGAAAATCTTCTAAGTCGAAAGAAATTAGAAACTCCGGAGGAGGAGAGATAGTGGAAATTGGATCACAACACAAAGGATCAACAACCATTTGATCAAAACAAAGTGCACAAGCTTTAACACTTCGCATGCATAGGAGAGTGAACTCATCAAGGTTTGATACTTGAGATTTTTGAAGCTCAAAAATACAAAAAGATGAAGTGAAATCTCAGTCATTCAATCATCTGATGAAAACCTGATTCATCAGATTGTCCGAAGTGAACCTATGGCATTGGATCGGTCAAGTGAATCTAAGCCAATAGATATCATGAGCTCAGGAGAGAGTGAGTTTTAAACTTGAGATTTCTGAAGCGCTAAGTGCCAGAGAGACGAAACTAATCTAGACCGTTAGATATAGAAGGGTACATGTCGGGGGGTTGTGATATCTAGAGGAAGGAAAAGGTGAAGCGTTGAAAGACCCAAAGCACGAATATCTGAAGAGCTAAGAGACGTCAATATGTAAGTGGAAAATTGTCAGAATATTGCGATCACCATGAAAATGGTAGTGGGGTTTCAAGTTGAGGACTGAGACTACTGAATCTTGAGGACACAAAGACCTGAAGTGAATCTGGGTTGAGATATCTAGAGGAGACATGGCATGAATCCGTGGACTCTAGGTAGAGTCCCAAAGTAATGCGTAGTCATCGGATCTAAGAGAGACGTGGAGTAAATCCATGTACTCTGGGTAAAGACCTGAAGTAATCCTCTATCATCAGATCATGAGGACATGCATTAGTGGATCATAGCCTTTGGATAAAATTCATTTTGAAAAGGAATAATTTTGAGATTTAATAATTTTGAAGTCCAGGATTCTGAATCGACCATAATCGTCGATCTAGGAGAAGGATGTCTGAACTATTTATCCAAAGAAATAGATCTTGGTCGACCATTTAGAAGCACCATCAATATTGAGAGATTGATGGTCATCTCACATTGTAGGATATAAAGTGTTTGAGCTTTACAATATTCAGGGATGGCCGCAATCGATACCATAATTTTAGAGAAAAAACATGTGGAGGCTCAGGGTGAATTGTGGGGAGAAAATTGGTTTGATCCCAAACCACTCTTATGTGTGCTTGAAATCATGCATAGGAGTGAGGTCACTGCCCAAGGTCACATCTCAGAAGGAGTCGAGAGAAAAGGTGCTACGACAACTCTGATATTTTGTAGAACGCGAAAGGGAAGGTCATGGGTATCGTGAAGCCTGTGTAGGAATTCAAGAGGTCCTTTGTCTAATACAGAACAATACTATCAAGGTTTCAGGGAGTCCCTTGACTCCAGAATCGAATATCCTAACTGAGAGGTCACGCAACCCTTAGAAGAGAAGGGCATCTGCACCACATGGCTTTTTACTGAGATTCACTTCCACAAGTCGATAGAACTTTTTCACTCTCTTACTTCTATTATAGACAGTTGATGTAGATTCTTTAAATTTTGTTTTACCTAGATACAAAATTATTAGGTATATATAAAACCCCAAATGTATTAATATTTTTCTTGGAAGGAAATATACAAGGTCCTCTATACATCAACAACCTATCGACTAATAAACAATTCTGAGATTTAATGTACATATAACCTTTTCATTAATATATATGTATATATTTGGAACTTTTAATTCATCTACTTTGATACTCACTTATGACCGCATGCATTTTCCACACTCCACTGATTCGAGAGATAATGTAACATCCCACTCCAGCACACACTAAGCGAACTTATTCTTTGAGGACACTTGTGTGCAAGTGATCTGGGTCATTATTCTATTGGTCGTTTTGATTATGATTATGAGACATTTTGGATTTGATGTTATGTTATTTTTGTTATATTTACATCGACGGGTGCTATTGATTGGGTTCTCATGAGTGTGCAAGAATCTATACATTGAAGATGCAGAGGCACTGATGAAACCCCTTCGACTCTGGATCGAGTCAGGGAGTGGATTGTTAGAGTTTGAATGTTGTTTATGTGACATATGTACATATGATTAGATATTGTGATGATTGATTATTATTGTTGACATGATTCATTGAAGGATGCAGGATGACGATAGCTTAATGACCATACTAACATGTGGAATAAAGTGGTCATGCACGACCACCAGGGATATTGAGGGAGAGGTGTGGTAGAATCCCTACCACAACCTACTAGAACTCCCGCTATGGCTTGAAATGTAGGTTAACAATTACCTAGTTCAAGAAGACCCATGATGTCATGGGGGTAGACTGTGAGAGTCACTCACGATGATTCTAAGGGGTGCACAGTAAGGAAGGTTCCTTATTCCTTAGAGGCCCTTAGTCTCCCACAAGATCACCTGGCAGTGTATTGACTCCATGGGTTTGACGTCTACCAAATTCATTCAAGAGGTGAGTGGCACTGTTGGAGCACGTACTGCGTCTTGAAGGGCACGTCATGCAAAGAAAATGGAAAGAGACGAGTGGCACCCTTGGAGAACATAGTGTTTCCTAAAGGGAACGTCGCGATTTTAACTATGGTAAGTTAATAAACCTAGTGCCTATAAAACTATTCCTCCTTAGAACCTGGTTGGCCCTAAGATAGATGATGGTATGAGTAAAGTTTAATAACTAAAATTTCCCTTAAAACAATTGTCATCTAGCCTACGAAAATTAAAACCTAGGTCTAAGTAAAACATGTGGATAAAGAAAAACTAAATCAACATGTAACAAGAAGGGGGGTAAGAAATTCAAACTTTAATTATTAGAGTAAAATTTATAATGGAGGAATAAATTTATTAAAAATGTAAATGGATGTTTTATCTACACTTGCTAAATTGATTTTTAGTTAAAAAGAAAAAGGAAACTTAAAGAAAAGGGTAAACTTAAGGAAAAGGAAACTTAAATAAAATAAAAGGAAAATTCAAGAAAAGGGGAAAGTTAAAGAAAAAGGGGAATGTCCAACTTAGTAAGGAATCTAGCCTTTGGGTCTTTCTATTTATGAACTCAACTAGGAATTAAGGCATAAGTGATTTTAGAATTGTAAAGGAATATTGGGACACTGAGGAGAATTTTTAGGAACTCTTTTAGGTGGGCATGGGAAATAGGAATAATTAATTAATTAATAAACTGATTTTCCGGTGCAACTAGGGGATCGGGCGACATGTTTATAGGGGAGTTTTTTCCTAATTAAATAAATGAAAAAGGAATCTAATGAGGGTTTGGTAAACTAATGACTAAGAAACTTTATAAAAAATATGGCAGAGGAGATGTATGGATCACAGCTGGCTTACATAATGTTACGCTGCTGAAATTTCATCTTGATTGAACTTTCTCTTGTGGGAGTTGGGATACACAGCTCAGGTAACGAGTGGTAGCTCGACCATGTGAGGTGCGTTGGGTACTAGAATTCTCTGGTATCGTGTCCATGGCCCCTTTTCAGCTCGGGGGGGCTCAGTGGGGAGATGAGTACTTCTAGTGTTGGCTTGGAGGTACTGGTGAGGTCACATCGGTTGGAAAGTGAGAGCTAGATGGAGCATGCATGGGTCAATGACTTCCAGTTCTTTGCATTTGGCTATGGTACGCATGAACATAATTTGTATTAAATAATAGCTCAATTTCTTGTTCATACATTTCTTTATTGATGAAAGATTTCTTTCATATATGTTGTTAAAATAAAAATACCGTGGTTTGGTCTCATGCCATTATTTATTTTACTTTGTTTTTTTATTGGTTTTAATACAAACAAATTTTGTTTTATCTTCTGATCCTCTATCCTTTAAGTTAGTAGTCTGTGACTGAGCAGTCGATCAGGAGCTGAATCGACTGTATTCACTCCAGGGTCAAAGATTTAGATTCAAATGTCATTCTTTCCTTTTCATGGATAATAAAGTGAAGGATAATTTCTCTTCCCAGTGAATCCCTTTTTGTACAAGGAAAATACTTCTTTATTTATCTGCGATTATTTATTTTTTTACTCTCTACAATTCGTCTTTTTATTTATGAGCGATCCCATTTTTGTATACAACAAATTTAAGCATCAAAGGCTCTGTGCTTGATTGTATATTTACTCAGTTGTTTCATTTTTCATGTGCCAGTGAGTTCATTGTTGTATAAAATGGAATAACCAGTAAATTCTCTGCAATTGTTGTATATTGGCTCGACCATTTCATTTTCATATTTTCCAGCGATTTCATTGCCTCCCAGTTCTCCCTCGAATTTTAATTTTGACCTGTGCTTCTTTCTCTGACCGCTGACTTTTTATTCCTAATAAATATTTATACTATAGCAGAGACTTCATGAAAATATTAATCGACATATCTATACAGAAATAAAAAATAAATGGTGGACCTTCACGATTTTAATGGGGGAAATCGTTTTGTATGAGATCTTGGTTTCTCTTAATTTTTTTTTTTTCTGTGTGAGATTCCTTATGACAACATACAATGAAGCGTACATGAATTGATAGATTGGGGACCATAACGCAAGGAATTCTCTTGCATGCATCATGTTTTACTACCTGGTTCTACGTAAATTTTAGGTACAGATTCAATCCAAATCTCATGCAAATCCAAGCCTACAACACTCTATCAATTCGTAGAACTGTAGGATGTAAATTTACAAGAATTTAGAAAATAGATTCAAGTCACATATGAAATGAAATTTTCTTATCATATTAATCTGTTATGTTTATATTCATTTGAGTAGTGGCCTTCAAAATGTTAATGGGATATTCGATGGGTATAAATTTCCTGTTTAGCAGGCATGGGAATCGTTCCTGTCAAAATTCTTTTATCTAGGACAGGAGTTTTTACACATTGATGATGATGGCTTCTAGATAATGCTTTAAAGGTTATTAGAAGTTAAGACACACATAGAAAGATTATTTGATTCAGATATTGTGATTTAGGAATTGATAATCACTTGACGCTAATCCTTACAATTTTGTGCACTGACTTCTTCCCTACATTGGAAATCAGAGCCTTGATGCCCACATGCAGCTTACTTAATTCCCCTTCCCTTGATTGTATTCAAGGCCTTTATTCTCATGCCCAACCCTTAACGACAGACTCCCTGCCAGTGTTAATTTAAGACTAACATAATATAGGAAATGATTTCAATGAGTGGTTTAGTAATTTAAGTTTATTTCCATTTGATTTAGTATTAATTTAAGACAAAGATAATATAGACATGTGTTTCAGTAAGTTGTTTGGTAATTTAAGTTTATTTCCATTGATTTAGTATTAATTTAAGACAGAGATAATATAGACATGTGTTTCAATAAGTAGTTTAGTAATTGAGTTTATATCCATTTTCAATCAATTTGTTTCTTGCTCCCAAATCCAATATCAAAATTATTACTTTACACAACTTACATGAAAGTCAATACAAGTGCACAGATGAGGAATGACAGCATAGATGAATCATATTTATGTGATAAAATATGGCCAAACATTAATTCAGAACGATGTTAGGAAGTATTGAATGCTATGTAAAGGTGGGTATATATCCATTGATCTAAATTGTTTTAAGTATAATGATGTATCCATTTTCAAATAGTATTCAATGTTAAGTAGTAGGGTGGATATGTGTGGATATTACTAACCATAAAATGACCAAAAGACACCATAAAATAAATGAATTTGAGCACTTAATTCTCCCTAAAGAATAGACATACTGATATTGTTATGAAATTAATTTTTATAATAAAAAGTTAACAAAATAATGATGATAATGTTATGAAATTACTTCTTATAATAAAAATGTAGTTAATGAAATAATGATGCGATAATAGTATGGATATCATGTGACTCGGGGAACTCCTATTGCATTATTTTTCCCTACAATTTTAAAATCTGATGGACTTCAGCGTAATGCTCAAATTATAGATTAATTTTTCCAAATTGAAAATACTGTGTCTAGAGGGATCTGTGATGGGAAAAAAGATGGCCACTCCACCAGCAAGCTACAGTAACCCATTACAATTACAATAATACGATACAGTATAGGTAACTAAAATTTGCCATTCCTGACCTATCCACCATTTATTGTTGCTGCCTATGCACACATCTAGACAATAAAATAAATGCATATTGACTAGGAAATTCATGATTGACATTCATGCATCACCCAAGTTGCTTCCCTTTATAGTTCTCTAATAATGAATTTGTTCCTTTGTACTAAAATTTATATATTGACAAAGATTATACAATTGCATACAAACTATGGACTTTTCATGGGTAATATATATGACCTTTATATACCGAGAAATATTTGGTTAATATATATATGATATTTGTTGTGTTGGCATGGAAATTTTTTTTTACCTTGTATTCTTTGACTGTTCTTAGGTGTAACAGAGGGATGTTACATATGGTATCAGAACAGGTTCAACCCTGTGATTGTGGATCACCATGCTTTCCACTCTACTAAACCCTTGAGTAATAACCTAGCGCTAATTAAAACTTTAACCTGCCCATGTGTTAAGCATGGTTAGATGACACCATAGAGATTCACAACATGGTGCTAGGGAAGGAGGCGTGACACCTCCAATAGCACTCGCGCAAGATGGGTCCAACCCTCAAGCAGAAGAACAAGTCCATGTGAAGGATTTGATTGTTGTAAGCGATGTCTATGGTCAAATAAGGAGCTTCAAGGGAATTGTTGGAGGCCTTGAAAAACCATTTGTACTGAGATAAGGCCATGACACCTATACCCCTAAGGGTCCACATCGCACCCCAACAAGTACTGGTAACATCTGGGGGAAACTCTCGAAGATTAAGTTCCCACATTCATGAGTCTGATAGATGGATCATCCGCCAAGGTATGGTTAGAGAACAAGGCAATGTGCATCACACTTCATGGTTACGACCTCTGACACGAAGGTCCACATGGCAGTCTTCAGCTACCGGGGAACTCTCTTCTAAGGTGGAATATTATCCTACATCATCTAGACATATCTGTTGGAGCCATGTTTTGGAAACGGTTCGTTGAACGGCTCTGGGAGAAGTAAATGTCAGAGTAATTCATCAAGCGCCAACTCGATGAGTTTCACACCTTATGACAAGGTGGTTGTATAGTGCTAGATTATGATATTAGATACTCCAGTATGTCCTTCATATGAACATGGAGAAGCTCTAGGTCAACAAGTTCATGTGTGGCCTTAACTCCAGCTCCGTGCGAAGGTGAGCGTCTAAATTCCTCAGACGTTGCACGATGCAGTCCAATAAGCCTCATTGTTGAGGAATAATTGACCATGGTGGATAACCACCAGGCCGAGCACCAGTCTAATGTTCTCGAGGTGTCAAGTTCCATCGCCAAATAAAATTTTAGTATTTTTTAATTCCTGGTGCTTCATAGAGCTCTATTTCTTACCATGCTAAGGGGTTTTAGGTAAGGGAATTTGACTAGATGAGTTTAGATGTGTCGAAATGACCTTGGGTGCCAACCATATGGTTGGAGGAAAGGAGTACGAACTGTCAGTTTAATATGGCAATAATGTATCGAAGTACAACCTATGACATGATCTTATGATCTTGTGATGAGATGATCAATATGGACCTATGGGAATCACATGATGTGATACTCAACTGTAAGACGAAACATTTGATATTGGTCGATGATGTGGGACAAAGATGTGTAATTTTGGGTCGAAACCAGAGAGTCTCCCTAAGGTTCATATCTTCCTTGTAGCTACAAAAGAGCATGCACAAGGGATGTAAGATTTATGCAATCCTTGCGTTAAACGAGAAGGGAGTAGCGAAAGGTCTAGAAAACCTTACTATGGTGTGAGATTTTGCAGATATCTTCCCAGAGGAGTTACATGGGATGCCACCAGAGAGATAATTGGAATTTATAATCGACCTAAAACTAGGAATTGAACATATAAGAATAACATCTTATCGGATGTTGACCTTAGAGTTACAAGAGTTTAAATGCAAATGAAGGAGTTTTTTGACCTAGGACTTATACGTCTGAGTGTGTCACCATGGGGGGGAACCTGTTATTTTCAAATAGACGAAGAATGGGTCATGGATATTTTGCATTGACTATCGTCAATTGAACAAGGAAATGATAAAAATCAGTATCTTTTGCCAAGGATTGATGATCTGTTTGATCAGATGAAAGGTGGGACGATGTTTTCTAAAATCAACTTGAAATCAGGGTATTACTAGTTATGGATCAAGGAGGATGACATCCCTAAGACCACTTTTAAGATGAGGTTTGGACATTATGAGTTTATTGTTTTACAATTTTTACCGACAAACACCCTTGGGGTGTTTATGATTTTGATGAATAGGGTGTTCTGTGAATACTTGGACAAGTTCGTCCAAGTATTCATTGACGATATTTGTATTTACTATCGGTCGATGGAGGAGCATGACGAACACTTGCACATGGTAATACAATGTGTATGAGAGAACAAATTTTATGGGAAGTTTTCCAAATGATCATTTTATCAATCGAAGATTCATTACTTAGAGCATGTCATCTCCGACGAAAGTATCATTGTGGATCCATAAAATTTTGAGGCTAGTATGGAATGGTAGGCGCCAAAAAATGTGTCCAAAGTGTGTATATTCATGGGTTTAGTGGGACACTATCCATGGTTTGTCAAGGGTTTTTCGAAGATAGCAAATCCAATCACGGAATTGTATAATAAGAACAAGAAGTTTGTTTGGACCAAGAAATGCGTGAAGGCATTTCAGAGGCTCAAGGAGATTTTGACGACAACACCAATACTAAAGGTCCCTGACATGGACACAAACATATTGGTATGAATTGACACAACCAAGGAAGGCTTAGGTGGAGTCTTGATGTAAGACGGTCTACTGATCGTCTACATCTTGAGAAAGTTGAGAAGGCATGAGGAGAACTATGCAATGCACGATTGGGAGTTGTTAGCAATTGTTTGCTCCTTGAGAGTTTGGAGACACCACCTTATCGAATAGAAATTTGGACTAAAAATGGACCACTATGGACGAAAACACATCTTTACGCAAAGTGATTTGAATGCTTGACAATGACGTTTGTCAGAATTTCTTAGGGAGTATGATTTTGAGATTACTTACATAAAAGGAACAATCAACATAGTGGCGGATGCATGGAGTCGGAGACCATGCATATTTTTAGTGATGCCTCTTCAAACAAATCTATGTGAAAGGATCCTAACCTTACAACACGATGATGACTGGTACAAGAAGGTCAAGGATTTTTTTCAGAAAAAACACAATGATGGTACCAAAATTGAGTAATTTACTGTGGACAACGATAGATTATTAAGATTTAACAATCGAATTTACGTACCGCGCAATGACAAGTTGAGGATTTTGATCCTAAACAAGGCTCATAGAGTAGTGTACATGGCTCATCCTGGAGTCAAGAAGATGAGAGCAGACCTTAAACCCTTATTCTTTTGGAAAGATGTCTAGAATGTCAGTAGGTGAAGAATGAACATATACATCCGACAGGATTAATACAACTACACGCTATTCCAGAATCTAAGTGGGAGGTCATTTAGATAGATTTCATTGTTGGATTTCCACTGACGATAAGGAGACACAAATCGATTTTTTTGGTAGTTGACACTCTGACGAAGAGTTCTCATTTTATTATTGTGCATATGATGTATCAGGCACCTGACAAAACTAGAGTTTTCATCAGTGAGATTGTGAGTCTGCATGGTGAGCCTAAGAGGATTATATTCGATATAGGATCTATGTTTATAGGATGATATTGGACTAGTTTCAAAGAGGCCTTGGGAACCCAACTTAACATTAGTACCATGTATCACTCACAGACAGACAGGAATACTGAAAGAACTAACCAAATATTGGAGTATATGTTACGTATGTACGTTATGGACCAACAAAATTGTTGGGAATATTTATTTCCATTGGTAGAGTTTGCATACAACCACAATTATCAAAGAACCATTAAGATGGTGCCTTTCGAGTTTCTTTATGGGTGACCATGTCAGGCAACTTTGGGTTTGGATCGGCTTGAGGATAGGGTCATGGTGGATTAGAAGCGATCCAATAAGTGGGAGATCAAATGCAAACAAGAATAGAAGGGATCAAGGAAGTGGATGATCGACATAAGAGTTATGCCAATGTGAATTGTGTCAATTGTAGTTATGAACTTGGCGATCAAGTCGTCTTTCGGGTGAAACCACATAAGAGTTCGATCAATTTTGGAAGGGGTGATAAACTCTCTGCTAAGTTCGTGGGACCTTTCAAGATTCTGGAAAAGAAGGGGCCCATGGCCTATCAACTAGCCTTGCCTGATTCTTTGAGGTGTATGCACAATGTTTTTCATGTATCTGTTTTGAGACATTATGTTAGTGATCCTACACATGTTATTGACATGAGTACCTTACAGGTATCAGTCGAGGGTGATATCACGGTGGTGGAAATCTGCATCCTGGACCATCACATTTGAAATCTATGGCATCGAACAGTAGATCAGGTCAAGGTCCAATGGGACAACTATGGTCCACACTCGGTGACCTCAAAGTACGCATACGAAATGCGTCATTAGTTTCAATTTTTGTTTGATAGCTAGAACTATGATATTATGATACACTTTATTTGGGCACTTACATATTGTGAAACTTCGTGACAAAGTTTAAAACAAGAGGGGGTGTATGTAACATCCCATTCTTGCACGTACTGAGCAAACTTATTCTTTGAGGACACTTACGTGCAAGTGATCTCGGTCATTATTCTACTGGTCGTTTCAATTATGATTATGAGATATTGTGGATTTGATGTTATGCTATTTTTGTTATATTTACATCGACGGGTGCTATTGACTGGGTCATCTTGAGTGTGCAGGACTCTATACATTGAGTATGCAGAGTCATCGATGAAACCTCTTGGAGTCTGGATCGAGTCAGGGAGTGGACTGGTAGAGTTTAAATGTTGTTTATGTGACATATGTACATATGATTAGATATTATGATGATTCATTATTATTTATGACATGATTAATTGATGGATGTAGGATGACGATAAATTAATGACCAGACTCACATGTGGAGTAAAGGGGTCATGCACGATCACCATGGACATTGAGGGAGAGGTGTGGCAAAATCCCTACCACATCCTACTAGCACTCTTGTCATGCCTTGAACTGTAGGTTAACTATTGACTAGTTCAAGAAGACCCACGATGTCATCATGGAAGACTGTGATAGCCTCCCACGATGATTCTAAGTGGTGTGCAATAAGGTAGGGTCTTTATTCCTTAGAGGCCCTTAGTATCCCACAAGATCACCTAGTGGAGTATTGACTCCTGGGGTTTGACGTCTACCAAATTCAGTCAAGAGCTGAGTGGCACCCTTGGAGCACATAGTGCATCTTAAAGGGCACATCATAGAAATAAAACAGAAAGAGGCGAGTGGCACCCTTGGAGCACGTAGTGTGTACTAAAGGGCATGTCATGATTTTAACTAAGATAAGTTAATAAACTTAGTTCCCAGAAAACTATGCCTCTTTAGGACCTGGTTGGCCCTAAAATAGATGATGTTATGAGTAAAGTTTAATAACTAAAACTTCACTTAAAAACATTGTCGTCCAACCTAGGGAAATTAAAACCTAGGTCTAAGTAGAACATGTAAATAAAGAAAAACTAAATAAACATGTAGCAAGAAGGGGGGTAAGAAATTCAAACATTAAATATTAGAGTAAAAATTCTAATGGAGGATTAAATTTATTAAAAAGGTAAATGGATGTTTCATCTACACTTGCTAAATTAATTTTTAGTTAAAACGAAAAAGGAAACTTAAAGAAAAGGAAACTTAAAGAAAAGGGGAAACTTAAAGAAAAAAAAAGGAAACTTAAAGAAAAAGGGGAATGTTCAACTTAGTAAGGAATCTATCCTTTGGGACTTTCTATTTATGAACTCAAATAGGAATTAAGCAAGGTGTAGGTCATTTAAGAATTGGAAAGGAATATTGGGACACCAAGGAGAATTTTTAGGAATGCTTTTAGGTGGGTGAGGGAAATAGGAATACTTAATTAATTAATAAAGTGATTTTTCGGTGCAACTAGGGGATCAAGCGACATGTGTACGTGGGTGTTTTTCATAATTAAATAAATGAAAAAAGGAATTCAATGAGGGTCTGGGAAACTAATTACTAATAAACTCTATAAAAAGGATGGAAGAGGTGGATTATGGATCATAGTTGTCTTGCGTAACGTTACACTGCTGAAATTTCATCTTGATTGAACTTTATCTTGTGGGAGTTGGGATACCCAGCTCGAGTAACGAGTGGTACCTCGACCTTGCGAGGTGAGCTAGGTGCTAGAAGTATATAGTATCGTGTTC
>ML818208.1:5973-44940 GCA_009831015.1 Picea engelmannii
AAATAAGCAGTAGCACGAAGATATGAAAGGTAAAACCATAAACCTCTGTTCTGTCAAGGCCCAAATGGGAAATTCAAATAAGCACGAAGATGTAAATTGGGGAATGCATATATGGGCAGATGAAGATCTCATACAATTTATACTATGGGAGGGCCAAAATGCTCTCTGAAATCTCCTTGTTCTTTGGAAATCGAGCAAAGGGAAGAGTGTAGCTATCCAGTGCCCATACCACAAAATCGGGGCGAATTAAACCATAAATCTCGATTTTACCAAATGACAGGGCGAATATGCTATCAAAAATTTCCATACTTCTAGAGATTTGGCTAATGGAAGCTTGTCCCTCCAAATTTCAGGGGCGAAATATAATTTTTTTTCCTCTACCCCTTCTAAAAACATGGGCTAACCCTGTACACAATTTTCCCCCTAAAATAAATTATGGGCTAATGATATAAGTTTAAAAAAATCACTCTAATACAAAAAATTCGCCCCATAAAAAATTGGAGGCCCCTTAATTTCGCCCATGGGCGAAATTTCGCCCCTAAAATCATCTATGCTCTTTAATACGTAATCTTCATAGATGATTACTCAAGAAAGACTTGGTTATATTTTCTGAAGACAAATGACATAGTATTCAACAAGTTTCAAGAATTCAAAGTAGAGATAGAGAACCTCACGAACAAGAAAATCAAGACCTTGAGAACAAATAATGGAGGAGAATACACATCAAAGGAATTCGTTGCATTCTGCAAGTCGGCAAGGATTAGGAGGGAGTTGACTGTTCCTCATAATCCTCAACAAAATGGTGTAGCAGAAAGGAATAACAAATCTATTGAAGAAACCGTGAAGGCACTACTAAACGATCAAGATTTATCCATGTTCTTATGGGGAGAAGCAACCATGACAACAATATATGTTGAGAACATAAGTCCTCACCGCATATTGAAGGATATGACTCCAGAAGAAGCCTTATCAGGTAAGAAACCTAATGTGGAAAACCTAAGAATCTTTGGATGTCTTGTTTACTCTCACATTCCCAAGGACAAAAGGAATAAATTAGAACCCTCAAGAAAGAATGGCATATTCGTGGGATATAGCGAATCATCCAAGGATTATAGAATCTATATCACAGAACAACATAAGATTGAAGTCAGCAGAGATGTGACCTTCAACGAAAATATGGATTTCAATAAATCCATAGAAGAAACTATAGAAGAAGAAGAGCATGAAGAGCCTATTGAAGAAAACACATGTCTTCCAGAAAACCAGAATGACGAAAATGAACAACTTAATCATCCGATGCAACCATGTGAGATCATTGATTCATACACCGTACCTAAAACTAAGAAACGACTAGCTTGGCTTGAAGCTACCTTACAAGAAACAGAAAGACTCAAGGCCCCAGATGGGACCTTTAGAAAAAGTAAGAAGCCCAAAAGATTCTCAAGCTATGCAACATGTATGACAAAGCTTCTATATGAAGAACCTACCACGTTTGAAGAGGCAGTTCATAAGAAACAATGGAAAGAATCTATGAAGGAAGAACACCAATCCATCATGAAAAATGATGTATGGGAAATTGTGTTTAGTCCTAAAGAAAAATCAGTAGTAACTTCAAAATGGGTATATAAGATCAAAGATGCAGCATATGGAAGCATGGATAAATATAGAGCAAGGTTCGTAGCTAGAGGGTTCTCCCAGAAGGAGGGAGAAGACGATGACAAAACATTTACTCCGGTTGCTAGATATACTTCCATTAGAGCTACCATATCTCTTGCTTCTTCCATGGGATGGAGTTTACATCAGATGGATGTAAAAACAACTTTCCTCAATGGAGCAATCGAAGAAGAAGTATATATTGAACAACCTTAAGGGTTTGAAGTACATTCCAAAGACACTCATGTTTGCAGACTAAATAAATATTTATATGGACTCAAGCAAGCTCCAAGAGCTTGGTATGCCATAATAGACAGCTATCTAACAAGACTTGGTTTCTCCAAAATTCATGCAGATCCAAATCTTTACTACAAAGTCGTGAACAATGTGTCTTTGATTCTACTACTATATGTTGATGATCTATTCCTAACAGGTGAATAGTCTCTCATCATCCAGTGCAAAAAGGAACTAGCTTCTGAGTTTGATATGAAAGATCTTGGTCTCATGCATTATTACTTGAGACTAGAAGTATGGCAGAAGCATGGTGAAGTATTCTTTGGACAAGGAAAGTATGCAATAAAGATTGTTGAGAAGTTTGGAATGATGGATTGCAAATCCATGGACACTCCTACGACTATAGATATAAGAAAAGTAAGAGATTCAAATTCTGATCCAGTAGATCCATCACTATATCGACAATTGATTGGGTCATTGATGTATTTGGTAAATACTCGACCAAACATTTGCTTTGCCTTGAACACACTAAGCCAGTTCTAGGTGGAACCTAAACATGAGCATTGGATAGCTGCAAAGCATGTTCTAAGATATATTCGTGGAACACTAAACTATGGTTTAAGATATACCACATCCTGTGATATACAACTTCATGGATTCACAAATTTAGATTGGGCAGGAAGTGCAGAAGACATAAAGAGTACTTGAGGGATGTGTTTTAGCTTGGGCTCCACTATGATATCTTGGGGTAGCAGGAAACATAAGTCTGTCACACTCAGCACAACAAAAGAAGAATATATTGCAGCATGTGAGGCATGTACATAAGCAATATGGATGAGAAAGATAATCTCCAATTTATTTGATCAGGTTCCAAATTCGACCATAATACACTGTGACAATCAGAGTTGTATAAGGCTATCAGAACACCCAATGTTTCATGAACGGTCGAAACATATTGAGATCAAATACTACTTTATTCAAGATAAATTCTAGGAAGGAGAAGTAAAGCTCCAGTATATCCCCACAGATGAGAAGACAACAAATATCCTGACAAAGCCTCTGTCCAGAATAAAGTTTGCATATTTCCGAGACAAATTGGGGATCGTGGAAATAAATCCCTGAGTTGAAAGGGAAGAAATGGCTCTCTAGGTTGGGAGGGAGCATTGGCATATTATTGAATTGAGGACAATTATTTTCAAGTTTGAAAAATGGTCCATCTTGTGCAGTTCCCTTCCAGTTCGGAAAGTAGTTTGAGATTTTTGACGGACAAGCATTTTCCAGTTCGGAAAATGATCCAGATCGAACGGTAATTTTCGTAATGAAAATGGTTCAATGGATTGTTGATGTACCATAGACAACGATTTCCCATTGTGGTTAACATGGGGAATGGTCTAGGACAATCTCTCTTCTTGATGGTCAATCAAGAAGACTGGTCTGGACAGTCATTCTTTCAAAGCTCACAGTTGTGAGCAGTGTCGAAGAATGGTCCATTTTGGAGGTTGGTGCAGGAGAATCATTTCCTTAGGAAATGGTCCAGACAATCATTCCCTAGGGAAGATTCATTCTCTCCAGGTTTCACTTTGTTTAGTGCCGAAGGAATGGCCCAGATAGGTGAATGGTCCAGGTTCAACAGTCAGGGACATGCATTCCCTAGGGCAGACTCATTATCTCTAGGTTGCACTTTGTTTAGAGCCAGAGGAGTGGCCCAGGGTGGGGAATGGTCCAGGCTCAGAAATCATGACAATTATTCTTCCTTGCTTGAGAAGAATAGTCCAAATAGCCCATCATTGATGTTCTACTCTAAGGTAAAATGCTCTTTCAGATCTCACAGATGTGAGTGAAAGAATGGCCCAGATGATTTAGTTTATATCACAACAATATTTTCTGTGCAGGTTGATATCAGATGATTGTTATGGAGACTACATGTCTCCAGACAGTAGAGATATGCTAATGTGGTGGATATGTTCCACTGTTTGTGACTATGTGTCACGGTTTGAGTAGTTGTGTACTACTATGGATAAACACAGTTGTGTTCTATCAATTGCCATTGTACCAGTTGTCATGGAGATTATCCAGTTGGATAATAATGACGGTGTTCGTGATGCTACCAGTTGAATGGTCTGTTTGTGCTCAAGACCATTATCGGTTATACCTCCCTAGCTAGGAGGGAGTGTTGATATTACGGTAGCTTCGGGAGGTATCAACCTCCATTGTGACCTTTGACAAGATTAGAATATTCCGAAAGAAAGAAAATAAGTGAATGTAACCCTAGAAGAGATGTCGGTTGAGAGAGATAATTAATATGAATTAATTAGTACCCAGAATGAGAAGTTGGCCCAGGCAGTCTGCCAGGGTTAGTATAAATACATGGCACCAGTCTTCATTTGACACAAACTTCTCAGAATTGAAGAAAGGCACTTGTGCGCACTGCAGTCTGGTAGTCTTGTGTGCAAGTTCTGGAGAAGGTGTTGCCGCTAGTTCTGAAACCTATTGCTTCCATCTTTTTGGGTTGGACTCTCTGATCAGCTTTGGTTACTTCTTGCTTGGTGTATTAGCTTTGCTTGGCTATTGGATTGTTACTAGGATTCTTCTCTCTGTCAAGGTCAAGGTGCTCGGAGGGTGGCTTCGACCTATGGTTGGGTGACAATAGTGATATTGTCTATGGTAAAACGAGCACATTCTAACAAAACTAACCTTTCTAGTTGTTCCATATACATCTCCTTATCCAAAAACTCCATGTAAAATAGTTTTAACATCTAGTTGTACTAACTCAAGATCAAGTAACACGACCAGTGCTAACCCAACATGAATAGAAACATGCTTTTAACAACTGGTGAGAAACTTTCATGGAAATCAATACCTTCCAAATACCCTTTTTCTACTAGTCACGCTTTGAACCTTTCATCTTTTACTATGTTGGATTTTATAAAAGGAGATTCATCAAACAATGCATCTTTTTCCATGATGATTCTATACGTAGTAGGATCCCACAATCTGCGTCCCTTAACATCATCACCATATTAAATATCTACATGTTTGATCTGGGTCCTACTTAGAATGTTGATAAAAACATAAGAATCACAACCAAATAATTTCACATTTGAGTAATCACTAGATGACCTATTCATACCTCTTCTGAAATCTTCCAGTCTTTTGTAGCCGATGGTGACCGAGTTACTAGATAGCACAACTTCTTTTGCCAACAACTATTGTTGCAACTTGGCATTACTAAACATTCCCTTTCGATCCCATCTTCCTTGCAATAATTTTCAAGTTTCATGGATATGGACCTTCCTTCATCATATATTCTCAAACACTTGATTGACTTGCCAATGTTAATTTAACTACAAATCTGTAAACACATCAACCTTTCTATAGACCCACCTTTCTAACCTAGGCACATTTCTCCACCTTGAATATTGTATTAAAAAAACCTTAACCGAATCCGGCCAAGCCGACTCAAGTGAACCTTTGTATCTCAGTGCTCTACCTTAACATGAACATTTCCTTGACCCAATCTAGTCACGTCGACCAAGTAAGCCTTCACTGCTTACCTCCAAGCCAATTTACAATGGAGTTCAACAAGCCTTTTATAGGCTTCATTACAAGCAATCCATGAACACAATACTACGGGCTACCCAAAAATCATGGACCCAAAAAAACCATGTGCTTTGACCTAAACAACATGGACCCGAAAAAACCATGTTCTTTGACCTAAAAAACATATTTAACTCGTTAACTCTTTCATTGAGTCAATGTTAACTCAACATACATGCCCCCCATATCTTCAATCTACCTAAATCTATGTCTAGAATTTTCATAGGTGACCTGATAAACTAGGGGTACGCATGCCTATCTAGGTCTTACAGACGTATGCACATTTACATGCAATCAATAATTTTTACAACTCCAAGGTAAATACATTTTTTTTTCTTTCACGGTGACTCAACCATCACCTCTCTTGTTGTTATGTTTAAAAAATGAACTCTAAAATATAAAATATTAATAAAAAAAATGTTTAACCAAAAGCATATAATATATTATATACCTTGAAACCTTTTAAGAACACAAACGTTCACCTCAAATAAGTTTATAGTGCATCCACCCTTTAAACAAATAATTTTATATGATATTCACTCATTTAATTTACCAAGGCGATCCTCTTAAGTAACTCTTGTGCTTAATGAAAAGTCAACTTTCATACCTCGTGCTAGCATATAAACATCATAACTTCATACCTCATAAACTTCATACCACGGTTACCTATCTCTTCACAAGGCTACACCAACGATGAAGCACATCTATCGTGCCACCCTCTAAGCTACAAGAGTGATGATAACAAGTTTATCGTCCTTATTGCACTTGTTTCACAGCACAAGGAGCGATGAACCAGAATTATTGCATCTCACAAAAGACTCAGGGAGTGATGATCCACACAATCTTGGAAATCGTAAGTGGGAGTCTCTTTATCGTGTTGAAATTTGGTAGTTTGGAGGTATATAAAGTGACTTTATAAAGTGATTTTATAAAGTTGGGTCTTTTAATTTTTTAATGTAAAAGTGACTTTATGATGTTATGGGTCACTTTAATGACTTAAGTGACCTCAACGAATGATTAAGTCGTGATCATTTATATCATGAGGGAAAGATCTAATCTTGATTGTCAATCTCATTGGAAGACTAAGGGTTAGGGAAATTACATTATGAAATTCATTAAAAGGAAACTCATTAGGAGGAGGGTGCACTTTTGAGGAGAGCTTGAGGGAAGGTGAAGGGGAACGCATCCCAAGGAGGAGTGTTGGCTTGGAGGAAGAGCTACAATAAGGAAGGTTTGGCATGCATCCCAAGGAGTGGGATTGGCACACATCCCAAGGATCCTAACAACATTTATTATAGTTCGTACAACAACAATAAAGGAGGTCATACAACTGTGTAAGCTGGTCGTACAACAAAGGGAGGGCACATAAATCGAGGCTGCCATTTTACAATAGGTTGGCACGATTTCCAATGCACATTTGTTGAATTTTTGCTTATGTTTTGTACATTTTCTTTTGACATGGTTTTCAATGTAGATTGGTGACTGTTTCTAAAGATTTATTAGTTGACCTGGGTCGTACAGGCCGTATAACCATCGTTGTCTTTGTTAGCTACAGTCTAGGACAGTTTGTATAGTTCATAATTTAGCTGAAAGAAGTCATTGACTGTGTTTTAATGCTGATGCTATTTGCTGTTGTAAAAGTTTAGAAAATCCTAGAGATGAATAAAACACTTTTTCCTCCTTAAAACTGTCCAATTTTCTGAATATTTCTCCAAGTGTTTATGCACAGATTTTCATGCCAAATGTGGGTTACTGTCTGTTGTTCATAAATTAATTCTGCTGCTATTTTATTTTAGAACTAGTCTATTAGTATTTTTGTCCATAAAGTACAGTTGTATGACTGTTGGACATTTATAGGTGGCCGAAATCTAATTTAGACTAAGTGTATGCTGAACTAAAATGTATTTTCAACATGGTATTAGAGCAGGTGCTCCAAAGTTCAGTGGACAACTTTGGCACTTGGGACTGTAAGTGATTTGTTGAAGCATTATCTTGAAGAAATGCATAAAAGGTTCTTTGTTAGGAGGACAAAGATGAATTCCAACATCAGGTTTGAAGATAGGTTGGAGGGGATCTCCAACTACCTGCAGTGGAAGGTTAGAATCAACATTGTTCTCAAGGAGAACAAATTATGGTTGTTTGTGAACACCATTGTGCCTGTACCTGCTTCAGATCCCATAGCTCTTGATGTTCGTGAGGTGAAGGAAGACAAGACTCAGAGAATCATCTTGGACGAGGTCAAAGATCACCTTATTCCACACTTGGCTGAGAAGAAGATAGCCAAAGAAATGTGAGATGCATTGAAAAGTCTGTATGAGGCAAATAATGAGAACCAAAAAATGGTTCTCCGGGACAAGCTCCATGGTGTTAGGATGGAAAAAGGAGAGAGTGTGGCCACCTACCTCACCTGGGTTTCACAATTGAAGGATGAATTGACAGTTGTTGGAGAAGTCATTCCTGACTCAAAGTTGGTGCGGATATCCCTCATAGGCTTCACCAAGGAGTGGGAGGTTTTTGTGAAGTGTGTGGTGGGGAGAGAGAAGCTCCTCAATTGGAGCATATTGTGGGATGCTTTTAAGTAGGAGGATATTCGGGAGGGGACTCAGGAAAATGCATTGGATGGTGCAGACGACAAAAACATTGATCTTGTGGTAAAGGGCAATGAGAAGAAGAAGGACATGAGCAAGGTGAGATGCTTTGCATGTCACAAGACTGGCCACTATGCTAGTCAATTTCCAAACAAGAAGAAGAATAAGTTGGAACCAGAGGTGTCAACTTCAGCAGAGGTTGTAGAGTTTGTTGAGAGATATGAGAAGGATTTCTCTCTCATGACTAGTCCCCTGGGTAGTGGGTGCCTAGTGTTTGAGGACATTGAGTCTTGGTTTGTGGACAATGGAGCTTCTCGACACATGACTGGGTTGAGGTCAGTTTTCCTCGATCTTACAGAGATAGACTCAGACTGCAGAGTGAATTGTGGAGCCGACCCACAACTTGCAGTAAAGGGGGTTGGAAGGGTGAGATTCCAACTAGAG
The DNA here is from genome assembly GCA_009831015.1 of Picea engelmannii. Classification (NCBI taxonomy): domain Eukaryota; kingdom Viridiplantae; phylum Streptophyta; class Pinopsida; order Pinales; family Pinaceae; genus Picea; species Picea engelmannii. The sequence continues at coordinate 14,490 of ML818208.1, forward strand.
CCAGGAGGTCTTCTGGAGGTTGCCGAGGTGTTATATATTCCAGAGTTGACTGCTAATTTTCTTTCAGTGTCATCTTTGGATGAGAGTGGATTTGGAGTTGTCTTCTACAGTGGAAATGTGTTTTTATATTCTGTGAGAGAAACTACTGACACAAAATCAATGCTTGGTGTCAGGTATGAGGGCATGTACAAGTTGTTGGGTCGACCTATGTTGGGGTCCAGTGGATTTCTGGACTCAGATTTTGTGTCAGAGATTTGACAGGTAGCACGGGAGAGAGAGTTGATACCGAGGACTCAGTCTTCTTTCGAGACTCTCAGAGGACTCAATAGGCATGAGTCGACACAAATGGATGCTTAGGAGTGTGTGTAGTCTCCTAGGAGCATGTATTCAGTTCGTCGTACAAAAAAGGTAGCAACATAGGCTTCCAATGCAGTGGGAGTAGTGGTTTCTTCTTCAGAGGGAGTAGAGACTTCTAGTACAAAGGGAGCAACTATGGCAGCTAATGAGATGGAGACAGATTCTGGTGGTGATACCGAAAGTACCTCTCTCACTAAGAGGGAGTGTTGAAATTTGGTAGCTTGGAGGTACTTCTACATTGGCAGTGCTCAACATGTAGAAGTGACTAATAATTTTTTCTCCTAGTGACTTTATAATACGTTTTTATAAAGTGATTTTATAAAGTTGGGACTTTTAATTTTAAATTGTAAAAGTGACTTTATGATGTTAAGGGTCACTTTAATGACTTAAGTGACCTCCACGAATGATTAAGTCGTGACCGTTGATCTCATGAGGGAAAGATCTAATCTTGACCGTCAATCTCATTGGAAGACCAAGGGTTAGGGAAGTTACATTATGAAATTCATTATAAGGCATCTCATTAGGAGAAGGAGGGCACACTTTTGAGGAGATATTGAGGGAAGGTGAAGGGGAACGCATCCCAAGGAGGAGTGTTGGCTTGGAGGAAGAGCTACAACAAGGATGGTTTGTGATCCATGATGTTTTCATCGATGTGACTTATTAAAGAATTGTATTAAATAAAGATAAGATGAAGTGCACCATAAAAAGAGAAAAACTCAATAATGAAGAGACATGTGCATCATATATGAATACAAAAACTTGATAACGGAGTTCGTCCCTGGTGGACTACGTCTTCGAGTCCTGCTCTCAAATGGGTAGGACTTTTTATTAGCTCAACAAAAGAATTTAGCAAAATACATAAGTATACCTCATTCTGGAGTTAAGATGCAAAATATTTGCTCATATTAGAAAACAAACATCACCATTGAATTCGTGGCATCAAATTACCCAAAAATGATTGTCTCCACAACTCGATCCGAGTCTGGCACTTTTAGGCCCATGAGAAATTTCATCTCGGTTTCTATGCCTGCACCTGCAATAAATTCATGGGAAACTGTCTTGTTTTCCATGCCCCATCCGTACGGTTGCATGCCCCTGGTCTGACTCCCGTCCACTGACGAAAACCAAATTTTAAATCATAATTGGGGCCGGATTAAACAATGGGGGTGTTAGCCCAAACGGTTGGCGGAGTTAATGTTAAGGCGTTTCTTTATTGGGGAGGTCTCGGGGTTGAACCTGCATGCCTCCCATTTTGGGAACTCTGTTGTAACAATATGATATGTGGTTGTAACCCCCACTAACTTTGGAGTGTGGTCTAATATAGTGGATCCCGTTAGATCTGGAGGCAAACTACCCAACCTTTTGGAGAATTGTGTTATATTTGGAAGACTAGGGTTGGCGCCAGCCAACCCCTTTCTAATTTTGAATTTCAGTTGCTGGGCATCCTTGGTAAATTTCCCGCTACCACATGGCAACCTTTCATTGGCCCACATCACTATACTTCATGGACCTTCCATGCCACCTCTGCCACATCAACCTGCCATGTCACTTGCCGGGTGGTTGTACGAACTGCCATGTGGCACTTTCCCATTGGTCCACAGACTGACTAGAAAAGTACAAAAACGAATGACACGTGGTAGCCTCTGGTGATGCTACATCATCATGATGATGTCATGTTGGCGTCAACATGACACGTGTAACACATTGTTTCCCCTAGTTTGTAAATATAACTATATTGGCCAAGAAACTATGGAAAACCCAAAGGTTTGAATGTTTGATTTGATGGACCTTTGTATAAAAGGTTGATGAATGTAAATTCTGTTATTTTAATAGAAAAATGGATATGTGTTGCATGACTGATGGAAATGGGATGTGCTAAGAGAGACCACGAATGCTATGAAAGAGATGGTGGAGGGGACCAGGAATGGTTGCGTTAACCTCCACCGAACCAATACTTTACTAGATTTAATTGCTCAGGATCAGAACAATCCTCTGACCCATGAATGAATTACAGTCAAGATGGTAGGTGGGAAGACCTCCTCAAGAGTTAACGAGGGGATGGGGCAGACCGCCCATCTGTAAGGCTTCCAAACTTGACCACAGACTGAGAATTTGGACCACACACAATCTTGTTGGAAAATGAAAGAAAAGAAAGCGTGGGGGTCAGAGAGGAGATTTGCGAAGAGTGAAGAGATGAGAGACAGAGCTCTCGGATTCGAGGAAGAACTGTGAATAGAGTGTGTTCTGATCGCGAGAAATAGAGATTGGGTTGAGAGAAGGAGAGTAACCTTCATCCCTATCTATTTCTATGCCGGAAGAAGAGATTCAGTCTCAAAGCATCGTGGTCTAGCTTGTGGGTGGCTAGTGGTAAATCCGTTAGGAGTGACTGAGCCTATAGTTGGGTGGAAACGAGCACCCTTTCCAGTAGTCGCTTCACGTTATCTGTTTTTTATAAGTGTTTCCATAATTTATGCCTTAAATTGGGAATTAATGATTGCATGCATGTATTTACATATCTGTAAATGGTTTCTACATTAAAAAGGTTAAATTATGTATATACGTTGGCTTCCTTGAGAACTTATGCTTCTGCTTTTCCCGTATACTCCAGTTTAACTCTCGAAGGTGTTTTCCCCAGGGAGCTACCTCACAAATCCAGAATCGAAGCAAGCCTCTTGGCATTGCTACCGTCTCCATAACCTCACGAGTTTACACCGCCCTATTTCATAATTTAAGGTTCTGCGAATTAGGAAAGCGTTTCCTTCAAACCAATAGCCTGAGAGACCTTGAACTCGTTCCCACAGCCTTAACTAGAACCCGACTAAGAGTAGATCTCATAGCCCAAGAGTCATTTGAAGGTCCATGTGACCTGGGTCTAGGAACCCTGCACTAAGCCCGAAAGGAGCTAGTTCATAATGGTTTCGGAGTTTCGGGAGTTCAACGCCTGGAATGTCAAACTTCATGATAGTCAAAGTTACCCAAACTCTCTGAGTAACAAGAACCATAGACGAATCAAGAACCTGACAGAGGAGATGAATGCGAAATGTTCGTCGGGAGGAAAACATATCTCAGTTGTCAGATAGTCTCAAAGACCCACTGGAGTTAACGAATCAAACACCAACTGCTCGATTATATCGATGGTTGGGAATTATTGCAGAGCATGAAGGTGAAATTAGTGGACATGATAATTCACGGCCGGTAATCAACCAACGTCGTTGATATTGTTGGGGATGGAAGATCAACGACCATGATTAGATAGAATCGGGCGAGCACTTCCCAGATTGCGGAGATTGGGCCCCGCAATTGCTGTGAACCGTCGATCTGTGAACAGAGATCGATGGTGGGGAATCATTGCAGAGCACAAAGGTGAAATTAGAGGACGTGCTAGTTCATGGCCCACAATTCACCAACGCATTTGATCTCATCGGGGTGGAGGATCAATGACCACGATTAGACCGAGTTGGGTGAGTACTTTCAAATTGCGGATATTGAGCTTTTCGATAAAGAGAAAACATGTTGGGGCCCTGCAATCACTGTGAACCATCGATTGGTGAAAAAATTGGTATTCGCCTGATCATGACTGTGAAAACCTGAGGGAGGTTGAAAGACAATCAGACCAGAGCGACGAGGGAATGTGTCGCCCCTGAACCAACTACGTCTCAGCCCCTGACACATGCATACCTCGCCCACATGGTTGGTGAAATGACTGGGATTTTGAGAGTCCGAGACTTCGTGACTCCAGAGGATTCGGGGTGCTTCGAAAATCCCCGAAGTGTCGAAGTGTCAGAGTAGATCCTAGCTGTTAGCACAGGAAGGTACGTGGAAGTAGATCGTTGAATCTGGAGAAGAACACACCAGAGGAACGCGAGGAGTGAAGTTTTGAAGTCCATCGGAACCATCTGTTGGGAGGATGACGTGTGGCACTTGATCTGTAACTACAGGTACATAGTTCTTCAGAGGAAACAGGTGTTGGAATGTTTGAAACTCTCGAATGCCGAAGTGTCGAAGTGGATCACAGTCGTTGATTGCGAAGGGATGCGTGGTGCTCGATCTGTAACTCCGGGTACAGATTACTTCGGAGGAAAAGGCATTGGAATGTTTGAAACTCCTAAACGCCGAAGTCCCAAAGTGGATCACAGTCGTCGATCGCGAAGGGACGCATGGCGCTCGATTTGTAACTCTGGGTACAAAGTACTTCAGAGGAAAAAGGCATTGGAATGTTTGAAACTCCCGAACGGCGAAATCTCAAAGTGGATCAAAGTTGTCGATCATGAAGGGACACGTGGCGCTCGATCTGTAACTTTGGGTACAGAGTAATTCAGAGGAAAAAGGCGTTGGAATGTTTGAAACTCCTGAACGTTGAAGTCTTGAAGTGGATCACAGTTATCGATTGCGAAGGGACGCGTGGCGCTTGATCTATAAATCTGGGTATGGAGTACTTTAGAGGAAAAAAGCGTTGGAATGTTTGAAACTCCCGAACGTCGAAGTCCGAAGTGAATCAAGGCCGTCGAAATCCCCGAGGACACATGACGTCGGATTGTGAACTTCAAAGATTTTCCACTCCGGATGATTCACGTGGTGGTTGTCTTGGTGCCTGTTGTTTTGGCGTCTGGTCATAGCCCATGGTCATATGCAAGTATAGAGGGATGAAATAACTCAAAGAGATTGGGAGAGGATATCTTCCATCTCTGAGCTCGGTTCGGAGCATGGAGACCGTGGCTAGAAAGATCTGGAAGAGCAGAATGGAATAGAGACCCCGAATGAGGGTATTGATTTTCTTAAGAAGAACGGAATTTTTACGCCCCACCATGGATATGTTACAACACATGTCTCCCTCTCTATGTGCCACGTACCCTGTACAGATGCTTATGTCATCCGTATTGATGCTAATGTTAGCAGTACGGATGCTGACTCATCCCTGCTGACTGGGCTAGGTTAACCAAAACTTTGACCACAAATATCTTTTGATCTGTAACTCCGTTTGATGAGCCATTTACGTTCTTGGAAATCTTGCAACGCACTCTTCATGATGATGCCAATTTCACTGAGTTTTGAGGACTTTGAATTTTTTCCCCTTCTCTGTCTGCTAAGGCCATTATGAGCTTCCTAAGGTGCTTCTACGAATTATGAGTTATCCTTAGTCTTCTCTGGATCCTTTTTGGATCACGTCTTCCCATTGAGAGCTTTTTGGACCACCAAAAACTTTCATCAATCAACATTTAAGTGAGGGAAGAGTTCCTTTAGCTTGTCCTTCTCAATCCACTTTGCCTTCCTTGGATGTGTTCCCCTTAATCCCACTCAAAGATAATCAACATCACCCCTGTGTGAAGTCCTCGTCCTTTTGTCTAGGATGATATCTTTCTTAAATTCGTCCAAGTACTCAGGAGAAAACTCATCAACTAAAGGTATTGAAACTTCCTCACCCTAATCCATGATCGTGGGAGGCTAAAAAAGTTTCAAGTTTTCCACGTTTACAACTGAGTAAATTTGCATATATGGTGGAAGATCTAAACGAAAATCATTGGTATCGCTTTTCTCCAAAACAATGAAGGGTCCATATCAGATGGGCTTGAGTTTCTTTCCTTTACCCTTCAATCTCTCCTTACTGACGTGAAGCCATACCTGGTCTCCAACCTGGAACTGATGATCAACCCTGTGTTTGTCATGCCGAGCTTTATACTGTGCTTGAATTTTCTTCAACTATTCCCTGACTGCTTGGTGTACTTGTTGGATCCTCTGAATGAACTTGTGGGCCCTATCTTCATTTCTTTATTCATTTGAATTGACATCTCTCCCATACATCAAGTCCAAAGGGACCTTAGGTAAATATCGAAAACATGTATTGAATGGAGAACACTGAGTGGAAGAATGTAAGGCTCGATTGTAAGCATGTTGTATATAGGGTATCTGTTCATCCCATAACTTGGAATGTTTGTTGCAGTAACCTCGAAGCAAAAGTACCACTGTTCGGTTAACAACCTTTGTATGTCCGTCAGTCTGTGGATGAAAATCAATGCTCCTCTTCAACTTGGTGTCCATCATTCTCCACAAGTTTGTCCAAAAATATCCAAGGAATCGAGTATCTCAATCTGAGACAATGGATGTGGGTAACCCAAAGTGAACCCAAACATACCGAAAGAAGATATTAGCAGTCTACTCAACAATGATCTACTTTTTACATGGAATCAAGATATACATCTTGTTGAACCTATCCACTACAACATATAAATAGTCATGATCCATTTTTTACATTGGTAAACCCCCTACAAAATCCATGGAGATACTCTCCCATGGATGGGATGGAACAGGAAGTGGTGAGTATAGCCTCAATTTTCTATTAGTGGGCTTACAAGTAGAATACATTACACACCCCTTTACATATTTAGTTACAATTGCTTTCATATGAGGATAGTAACAAAACCTTTTCAAATGAACCATAGTTTTTCCTACCCCAAAATGCCTAGACAGAAGAGAAGTGTGAGCTTCTCGTATTACATGGACTCATTCATTTGTAGGAATACAAATCTTTTCAAGATGGTAGAGTAGGTTTCCCTGCAGACAATAGTTCTCTACCTGTGCACCATGGGTTAGATTCTTTAAAATCTTTATCAACAACATATTGTTCTGCATAGTTATCATGAGATAAAGAAACATTCTTCAAAATAATAGAAGAAAAAATAGGAGGTCTAGAAATCATATCAACTACCTCGTTACTTATACCCTTTTTGTATTTGATTACCAAATGAAACTGTTGAAGAAAACCCATCTCCCTGTAGTGTTGATATTGTTGCAGCTTGGTTTTTTCTTGGAGATACTATAAGGGCTGGTGATCTATATGTATGATTGTTTCCTTCCCTAACAAGTAGTGCTTCCATTTATTTACACTTTGAACTAATGCATACAACTCTTTATCATATGTAGGATAGTTAAAAACAACTTGGTTAAAAGTTTCAGAGTGGTAACAGATAGGCTTATGATATTTCATCAATACTGCACCCATGGCATATCTGCTAGCATATGTCTCGATCTCGAAAGGCTGCTGAAGATTCGACAATGCTAATACTGGTGCAATACTCATCTTTTCCTTCAAAGTGTCGAAGGCCTTTTGTTTCTTTCCTCCCCACTGAAAAGTGTTATTCACACTGGTTAAGGCATGAAAAGGAGCTGCAACAAATGACAAGTTTGAAATGAATCTCCTCCAGTATTGGAATGCACCTAAGAAGCTTTGTGCTTCGGTTACACTTTTGGGCTCAAGTCAATTTACAATTACATCAATCTTGGAATGATCAATTTTAAATTGTCCTCCTCCTACAATATGACCTAAGTACACAAGTGCAGTCTTGCCAAATTCACATTTGGACAATTTCGCATACAACTTTTTCTTTTTCAAAGTATCTAATACTTTCTTTACATGCCTTACATGTTCATCCCAAGTCCCACTAAATATAAGAATATCGTCTAAATATACAATTACAAAATCATCTAGAAATGGATTGAATACATCATTCATCACATGCATGAAGGTTGCCGGAGCATTACAAAGCCCAAATGACATAACTAACCACTCAAACAATCATTGATTGGTTTTAAAATAAGTTTTCCATGCATCCTGTTCTGCAACCTTGATCTGATGGTATCCACTGTGCAAATCCAGCTTAGTGAAATAAACAACATTCTTTAATTGATCAAATAAATCATCTATACGAGGGAGAGGGTATCGATTCTTCACCATGATTTTGTTTAAGGCTCGATAATTGACACACATTCACCATGTGCTATCCTTCTTTGGCACCATCATGATCGGAGAACTACAAGGAGATGAACTGGGCTTGATGACCGCTTGATCCAATAAGCCCTGTACCTACTTTTTGATCTTTGTTATCTCTACAACTGACATCCTGTACATGCCCACATTAGGAAGAGGAGAATCCTATTGAAGATGTATTTCATGTTGGATTTTCCTCTTAGGAGGTAATCCATCTTGCTCCTAAAAAAGATCATCATACTTAGAAACAATATCAATTAATTCTTTCTTATGAGAATGATCACATCCTTGGAAGGTGTCGGATGTTCCGACATCATTTTCCCTTACGACCATGAGTATATATCTCTTATTAGTGTTTATGAGTCTCTTCATTTGCCCTGTACTAACAAGTGTGGTGTTTACCTCATGTTCTGGGCTCTAACAATATATTCCACTCCCCCTTTAGTAAGGTGATATTTGTTCTCATGACGAAAGAAGACTTCTTTCCTATCACGAAGATAAGGACTCCCCAACACTATGCTACATATATCAAGTGATACAACATCCAAATACACTTCATCAATCAACTTTGAAGCAATAAAAAATCTAAATCTACACTGCTTGGTGACATTAAGTTTTTCTTTATCACATACCCAACCAAGAGGATAAGGCTTTGGATGTGGTTTAGTTTCAAGACCCATCTTTTTGACAAGCGCTTTAGATATCAAGTTTACTTGGGAACCTGGATCAAATAATGTATCTATCTTAGTGTGCTTAGATACAACCCTTATGTCAAATAATTCATCCCTCTTTATTTCATTATCATGAGATTCATTTTTGGAATTTGAACTAGCATGAAGGGAATCTTTACCTTGTACTCCAACCGCTGTGATAGTTTCTTCATCTCCTGAATCAGAACCAAGATCTTGTTGCACTATAGAAATGGTCTTTGTCTTCTCCTTTCCATCGAACTGTTTCGGTCTTTTCTCTGGATGTAATTTCCAATATTTTTCATCATCGTGACCATTCTTCTTGCAATGAGTGCAAGATGGCTTTCCTTCTTTCCTCTTTAGAGTGACAATATTTTTGTTTTTCTTTTAAACTTTTTAAACTACTTATGTGGGAGATTGGAAGGTGACCTTTGTGGGATCTTCTTGAACATGCTTTCCCCTGTTCTCAAGGTGAGTTGTTTGCACACAAACTTTCTCAATACTGGTGGGGTTAAACAATAATAAAGTATGACGAATATAACTGTGAAGTGTGCCAATATACTTCATTAAAGTTTTATAAGAATCTAAGGGAATGTTTAATGCAAGATATTTCTTCCTAAATTTTTCCGTGAAACTTTGTATAGTTTGACCTTTACTTTGTCTTAAAATTTTCCATTCCACCATTACTTTATGTAAATAACCCAATGGATAAAATTGTTTCCTTATTGATGATTTAAATTCCGACCATGAGGAAAGAAGATTACCACACTTACTTATGTCCTGAAGTTTTCTCTCCCACCATATGAGAGAAGTGCCTTCCAACCGAAGAGAGGCCAATTGTACTTTAACTTCCTCTTCATCAATTTGTTGAATACATAAATATACTTCAACCTGTCGGATCCAATTATCTAGCTTTTCAAGATTAACATCTCCATTAAACATAGGTAAAACAAATTTTACATCAATCTTTAATAATGGTTTCTTAAAAGAAGCTTTATGGATAGAATGATGAGAACAATGAGAATGATCAGAGGAAGAAGAGATAGAACTCGATGGTGAAGATGGAGGCTCTGGAGGGTCTCCTCCAACCTCTTGATTCACTGAAGCATTATCATCTACTTATGCTTCCTTTTTCTTTCCTTTCTTCTTCATCCTATTATCGTAATCTCCATACATTCGCTCGACCATTTCGGACATGCGATAAAAGACCATATGAAAGTTTTCTCTTGTTCATCATGCTTGTCCTCTTCGACCATTTACTTCCTTCGGGATGCACGACCAACTTCTGGGTTGAAAGTATTAAGTGTTCCTTCACCCTGCTTATGCTTGGCCCTAGTAAGAATTCACACTCAACAATTCAAGTCAAAGATGACTGCTCTGATACCAACATGATCCAGGATATTTTCATCGATGTGACTTATTAAAGAATTGTATTAAATGAGCATAAAATGAAGTGCACCATATAGAAGGAAAAGCTCAATAATGAAGAGACATATGCATCAGATATGAACAAAAAAACTTGATAACGAAGTTTTTCCCTAGTGGAATACGTCTCCGGGTCCTGCTCTCAAATGGGTAGGCCTTTTTATTAACTGAACAAAAGAATTTGGAAAAATACATAAGTATACCTCATTCTGGAGTTAAGTTGCAGAATCTTTGCTCAGATAAGAAACCAAACAACACCACTGAATTTGTGGCGTCGAATTACCCAAAAATGATTGTCTTCACGCCTCGATCTAAGTCTGGCACTTTCAGGGCCATGCGAAATTTTGTCTCGGTTTTCGTTCCTGCACCTGCAATAAATTCATGGGAAAACGTCTCATCTGTATGGTCGCGTGCCCCTGGTTTGACCCCCATCCACTAGCGAAAACCAAATTTTAAACAATAATTGGGGGCAGATTAAACAATGGGGGAATTAGCCCAAATGGTTGTCGAAGTTAGTATTAAGGCATTTGTTTGTTGGGGAGGTCCCATGGTTGAATCCGTGGACCTCCCATTTTTGGCAATCTTCTGTAACAATACGATATGTGGTTGTAAACCCCACTAACTTTGGAGTGTGGTCTGATATGGCGAATCCCGCCAGATCCCATGACGAACTGCCCAAACTTTTGGTGTATTGTGTTATATTTGGTGGACTTGGGTTGGCGCCAGCCAACCCCTTTCTAATTTTGAATTTCGGTTGCTGGGCGTCCTTGGGAATTTTCCCGCTGCCATGTGGCAGCCCATGATTGGGCCAAGTGGCAACCTTTCATTGGCCCACGTCACTATACTGCACAGACCTGCCAGGTCACCTTTGCCACATCAAATTTCCACGTCACCTACCGGGTGGCTATACAGTATATCACGTGGGTGTACATACTTCCATGTGGCACTTTCCCATTGGTCCATGCACTGAACAAAAAAGTCCAAAAACAGGTGACACATGGCAACCTCTGGTGTTGCCACATCATCATGATGATGTTAGTATGACACATGTCACCATATGCGTGTGCCACTTGCCATGTACAGACATTGACGTCATTCGTACTAATGCTGATGTCAGTAGTACAGATGATGACTCATCCTTGCTGATTGGGCTAGGTTGACCAAAACTTTGACCGCGAATATCTTTTGATCCGTAACTCCGTTTGAGGAGTCGTTTATGCCGTTGGAAAGCTTGCGGTGTGATCTTCATGTTGATGTCAATTTCACTGAGTTTTGAGGACTTTAATTTTTTTTCCCTTTCTCTATCTGCTGAGGCCATTCTGACCTTCCTATGCTACTTCTATGAATTCTGAGTTATCCTTAGTCTTCTCTAGATCCTTTTTGGATTAGTTTGGCATGCATCCCAAGGAGTGGGATTGGCACACATCCCAAGGAGAATAGAAACATTTATTACAGTCTGTACAACATCAATAAAGGAGCTCGTACAAGTATGTAAGCTAGTCGTACAATAAAGGGAGGGCCCAAAAATCGAGGCTATCATTTTATAGCAGGTTGGCACAATTTCCAATGCACATTTGCTGAGTTTTTTCTTCGATTCCATACAGTTTATTTTGGAACGGTTTTCTATGCAGATTGGTGTCTATTTCTGAATATTTATTGGTTGTCCCAGGTCATACAAGCCGTACATCCATGGCTGTCTTTGATAGCTACAGTCCGAGACTGTTTGTATAGTTCATAATTTGGTTGAAACAAGTCATTGATTGTGTTTTACTGTTGATGCTATTTGCTATTGTAAAAGTTCAGAAATTCCTAGAGCTAAATAAAACACTTTTTCCTCCTCAAAACTATCCAATTTTCTGAATATTTCTCCAAGTGTTTATGCATAGATTTTTGTGCCAAATGTGGATTACTGTCTGTTGTTCATAAATTAATTCCATTGCTATTTTATTTCAGAACTAGTACATATTAGTATTTATGTCCATAAAGTACAATTGTATGGATTTTAGACATTTATAGGTGGATGTAATCTAATTTAGACTAAGTGTATGTTGAACTAAAATGTATTTTCAACATATCGCCTCTCCAACATGGCTTAGGGAGCGATAGTGAAAAAATATCGCCCTCCCTCCTTCAACGAATCTGTCCTTTGCCTTATGCTCTGCTTGAATTTGATCCATCGACCTTCTATTTCTTCTACACATAACCGTCAATCCTCTTTATGAGTATTTCTCATTCGATTTTAGATCCTTCAACTATGCGCTCTCTTAAAATCATGCAGATCTACTCGGCTCGGCTCAATTATCCGAAAATGATCTTTTAAATACTTTGGTTAGGTTTATGCATGAGTTGATTTACCACTTAGGAATTAAGAAAATAAGCTTAATGAAAGAATGTTGCAGCCATATAAGAAGTAAAAAAAACAAACCATAACACCAAGGTTGTTAACGGAGTTCGAAACAAGTTTTCCTACGTCTCCGGGCCTTTGTCTAAGTGGGGAAGGCTTCTTATTAATCTTCAATGCTTTAAGAATACAAAAGAAGGACTTACATAACAACTTCTGAAACTACTTTTCAGATATGAAACTTATGGAAAGAAACAAACATCACCATTGGATGGAACATGAAATTTTGAGACTTTTGAGTATGAAGTCGGCTATGCTTGGCTCGACACCTTGGGAGCTGGAAGCATTTTTCTGTTTGACTACTTGGATACAAAAACATAAGACATATTCAGACCCCCCTCGAAATTCTGCAACTTTTGAGTATAAAGTCGACCTGCTTCTGAACAGTACCTCAAGACCTCCCCTCGACACAAATCTGATGTTAGAGAGGTAGTGGGGGGGGGGGGGCCAAAGGGCCCATAGTGATAATAGTGGAGGCCATTCAATGTAAGGTGGACTAGGTCCACTGTAGTATTAAATAAGGCCCACTATGGTAGTTAGATATAATAAATGTAAGAGGATTTACTAGAAGGTTCCTCCTCTAGAATGTTCTTAGGTGGTTAGTAGCACTATATAAAGGGGTTCAAGCAATGTAATGAGACATGAAGAGAATTATTGTATTTTGAGCGGTAGCTCAATAGGAGGATTCCCCCTCGAAGAGGCAAGTGAACATGAGAGGATCCCTTCCATAATAGGATCCATTATATGGTGTTTCCCTACCTCAAGGGTTTTGATATAATAAAGTGTGGTTCTTCTATATTGTTCTTGTATATCTATTGTGGTGATTTTGTATTTAGTCTTTGGTACTTAACATAATGAAAAAACCGTTTCCCTTAATTCAAACTTTTTCCTTGTATTAAACCATGCTTACACGTCAACCTTCCATGAAACTTAGCTTTAAGTTTTGCTTACACGTTAAGCTTCAATTGATTTTCTCATTAGTTTCTTAGTTATGGAACGTGATTACTACCATGTTATTGATTTGATAATCACCATAATGATGAAATACTAAATCCCATTACCTAAAGTTTGTCTGTTGTGTGGAGGAGAGTTCTAGAAGGAAAATAAAGATTTCTATTGCAAATGGTGGGTGGATGAGAGAAATTTTGAATCGCCCATGAAACTAGATCTCATCAAAACTAAATCATTTTTAGGGAGAAATTAAATCTCTCTGGATTGTATATGAATTAACTTTATTGTTAGTATGTACATGCATATCTTATTTATTAATATACCATGAAATACATTTTTTTGGGAGTAAGAAGACATAGAAATAAATGAAATTAGAAATAATAAAGAACATATTGATTAGGTTTTATAAAGATTGATTAGAAATGTCGAGGTACTTTTAATGCACAAAGTAAACCTAGTAGAAAAAATGAATCCCATGGATTCTCTTTACCATTAAATCAAACCCAACATTAACACCTATGGCACCTGACATCGAACGTAACATTGATTAGGACCAAACGTCAAAACTCATAGATAAGGTCGGACAAGGAGAGGGTATATTTGTTTCATTAGGAGTGATTAGTGTCATTTCACTGTGCATTCACTTCACCTCGTAATAATTTATTTCCTTGATTGTAACACATAGTAACCTGAACCTATTCTTCTTGGCATGGTTTGCACTCCTTTTCTTTGATAACCAACCAATCCCTTTACCTCCCATTCCATACCTGGTTGGTGAGTCCATATTTTCCTTAGCAACAATGAACATGAATTATGCTAAGGGTTTATTTTTGTGCTATGCCTGACATTCATATCATAAACTAGTTTGTACGGTGGCATATGAGCTTTCAAGAGCATCTGTGTATACAAGATGATGAAGAGAGGTGGGCCTTGTTAGGATAGGGGGAAATGATTCATCTTGATCAAATGCTTGATGCGTGAGAGTTGTATCCACCCTAATTTTCTAGACCGATTTTTTTTAACTAAATAGAAATATCCTTTTCTATCTATATAAACATGCCATCTTCCTTGAGCATCACTCCTTCCTAAGCCCAATAGAGCAGGGAGTATCTATGAAACAAAAGTCAAAATGTGTCGATGTCATTTTATAAATAGTATTGTTATAATAGGTTTAAAAATGATTTACTGACTTAGTTGTTCACATATATTTAAAAAATAATATAATAACTTTCGATAAGCTCCATTCATAGAGTCGACATGTAGGAAATCACTTTCCACGTGTTTTGTAATCGATATCTTTGTACAACAAGTGTATCACATGCAGACATGGAGAGTGCAACGATGGTCATCCCACAATCATTTGGGTGTGCTACGACCCTCTGATAATGGAAATCACCCTCTACTAATAGAGAAACGATGTTGCAACAACATCTAAAGTTCTAACATTTTCCCAACTCAGAGATGAACTTAGATTTTAACAGACGAGGCAAGGGATCAAACGACAAGGTGATGACGTTTTAGGGTATAATAAGATCAATTGTATTCTGATAAATTTCTAGGAACTCCATTCATAGAGTCGACATGTACGAAATCACCTTCCACGTGTTTCATAATTGACATCTCTATACAATGAGTGTCTCACATGTATACATGGAGAATGCAATGATGGTCATCCCACAATTGTTTCGATGTGTGTTGGTTGTGGAGCCTGATTATCTTCCTGATTCATAGGTCTTTGTTTTCATCCGTGTTTATACCCCATGAAGACTTTACACTCCAGAAGAATGTACACTCATCCACAAAGGAGTGCAGAGGGGGGGGGGGGGGGGGGGTTAACCCCTCTGCGGGGTCCGGGGGAAAGTGGGCCCCCGAAGGAAAAATTGCCTTGTAAATGTATATTGTAATTTCATTGTAAATCTAGACTGTTCATTATAAGGTCGTATATTTAATGGTAGAAGTTATATTAGGGTTTTTTTCCCTATAAGGAAACCCTCTTTTTATGATGGAAATGTATTGCGACTATGTATTACAACGAATATGGTATTCTGAGAGAGGAGACTGTGAGAGAAAGAAGAGGAAGTTACAACAAGTTTGTTGTAGGTTGTATCCCTTCATTTGCTGGATAATAATAAAGGAAGGACCTGGAAATTTCTCTGGTGGATGTAGACCACACTGGGTGAACCACATATATCTGTGTCTCTATTGTATTGTGTATCTTTTGTGTTTTATTTCCACATTTGTTTTATTTTATTGCTCCATGATCCTGTTTTTCTAACAACTGGTATTAGAGCGAAAGGTAACTTGTAGGAAAAGAGGGTTCCTGGTTCAAGTGGGAGCAATGGTGGAAGATGAAAAGTTTAGGGTTGAGAAATTTAATGACCAAAACTACCAGTTATGGAAGATGTAGATGGAAGATTATTTATATCAGAAGGATCTATTCCTACCATTGGGTGGAATAGCAAAGGAGACGATGACTATGAAGGATGAAGAATGAGATATTCTTGATAGAAAGGCTCTAGGAACGATACGACTAAGCCTGGCAGCGTCGGTGGCTTTCAATATTTCGAAAGAAAAGACAACGAATGATTTAATTGGCTAAATTGTATGAAAAACCCTCAACGTCCAATAAGGTATTTCTAATGAAGAGATTATTTAATATGAGGATTTCAGAAGGTGGGTCTGTTGCAGATCATTTAAATGAATTTAATACAGTTACTAATCAACTAAGTTCTATAAAAGTGGACTTTGATGATGGGGTCATGGATCTTCTAATCTTGTGCTCATTGCCAGAAAGCTGGAACGACTTGGTCATGGCTGTAAGTAACTCTGTATCTGGTTCAAATACTTTAAAATTTGATGATGTTGTTGGTGTTATCCTTAGTGAGGAAATGCGAAGGAAAAACATAGGTGAGACATTAGGTAATGTGTTGAACATGGAGAACAGGAGAAGACAAAAGGATAGAGGAAAGGGCCCAGGGAATCGCAGGAATTCTAGTAAGGGCAGATCCAAATCCAAACTTGGAAAGATAGAGTGCTGAAATTGTGGGAAGAAAGGACATATGAAGAAAGACTGCAGAGCTCCAAAGAAACAAAGATATGGACAACAGGAGAAAAACTAGGAAGCAAATGTAACAGGTGATGTGTTGCAAAATGATTTGATTCTTTCTGTAGATAATATTTCTAAGTCTTGAGTGGTAGATTCAGGGGTTTCATTTCATGCCACACCCCATAGTAAACATTTTCTAGATTATCTTCAAGGTGATTTTGGACAGGTTCATTTGGATGATGATGCACCATGCAAAATTGTTGGAATGGGAAAGGTAAAAATAAAGCAAAGCAATGGAAACCAATGGTTGTTGAAAGAGGTAAGACATGTTCCAAATCTAAGGAAAAATATAATTTCAAGAAGACAGTTGGCAAGTGAAGGTTGCATATCCATATTTACAAATAAGGTGTGGAAGGTCACCAAAGGATCATTGGTTATAGCAAAAGGAGAGAAGGTAGGTACATTGTATTTATGTACTGGTAATACTGACTCTTCTATCTCTTTAGCTTCTACATGAGTGGATATATCACTGTGGCATCATAGGCTTAGACACATGAATGAGAAGGGGATGCAGATACTTCACAAAAGAAATTTGTTTCCAGATCTTAAACAAATTGATTTAGACTTCTGTGAGCATTGTGTTTATGAAAAACAAAAGAGAGTCAGATTTCTCAGAGTTGGAAAAGAAAAGAAGAGTGAAAGGTTAGAGCTTGTGCATACAGATGTATGGGGACCAACTCAGGTGTCATCTCTTGGTGGCTCTCATTATTATGTTACTTTTATTGATGACGCAACTAGAAAAACTTGGGTTTATTTCATTCGACAAAAATCTGATGTTTTTGATACTTTTAAGAAATGGAAAGATTTGGTTGAGAATGAGACAGGGAAAATGTTGAAGTGTCTCAAATAAGATAATGGAGGTGAATATTGCAGCAAGGAGTTTGATGATTACTGTTCATACCATGGTATTAGTAGAGAGAAGACAGTTCCAAGAACACCACAAGAAAATGGTGTGTCAGAAAGGATGAACAGGACAATCATGGAGCATGCAAGGAGTATGAGATTGCATGCTAGTTTTCCCTTACAGTTCTGGGCAAATGATGTAGATATTGTTGTTTACTTAATAAACATAGTACCTTCAATCTCTTTGGATGGTATAATTCTAGACGAGGCATGGACATATAAAAAGGTAAACTATTCTTTTTTGAAGACTTTTGGTTGTGAAACATTTGTCCATATTGATAAAGAAAACAGAACAAAGCTTGAGGCAAAATCCAAGAAGTGTACCTTTATTGGATATGATGTTAATGATTTTGGTTATCTCTTATGGGATTATGAAAATAAAAAAACCATTAGGAGTAGAGATGTCATATTCAATGAGAAGGTCATGTATAAAAATTAGTTGCAAGGAAAGAAACAGGAAAAAGAAAAACCAGAATACACAGTGCTTGATGAGATCACTGAAAAATAAATTCCAAAGAAACCATAAAATCAAAATGTACAAAAACAGGAGCAACATGTACCTCAAACTCCTACAAGTGTTGTTAGAAGATCTACTAGGTTAAGTAGACCCCCTAAATGATACTCTCCTTCATTGTATTATTTATTATTGACTGATTCTGGTGAACCATAATGTTATGAAAAGGAAATGCAGGTAGACACCAAAAAGAAGTGGGAGAAAGGTATGTAAGAGGAAATGGATTCCTTGGTAAATAACCATACTTGAGACTTGGTTCAGTTGCCTACAGGAAAAAGAGCATTGCAGAATAAATGGGTTTACAAGTTGAGGGAAGAAGATGGAGGAAAAAAGCGGTACAAGGCTAGACTTGTTGTAAATGGGTTTGCACAAAAGAAAGGTATAGATTTTGATGAAATATTTTCTCCTATTGTTAAAATGACTTCAATTAAGACTATTTTAAGTCTTTTAGTAGTACAAGATTTGCATCTTGAATAGTTAGATGTAAAAACAACTTTTCTCCATGGAGATTTGGAGGAAGAGATTTATATTCAACAGCCATAGGGGTATGAGTTCAAAGGGAAGAAGAATTTAGTATTCAGGTTGAAGAAGAGCTTCTATGGCCTAAAGAAAGCTCCAAGGTAGTGGTATTTTAAGTTTGATAGGTTTATGACAGAACAATGTTATAGTAGATGTCATTCTGATCATTGTGTTTATTTTAAAAAGATATAAAATGGAAGCTATATTATCTTGCTACTGTATGTAGATGACATGCTTGTTACAGGGTCTAATATGCAAGATATAAATTTTCTCAAGAAGAAATTATCTAATTCATTTGCGATGAAGGATTTGGGTGCTGCAAAGAAAATCCTTGGTATGAGAATACCAAGAGACAAGAAATATTTCAAATTGACATTGTCTAAGGGTGAGTACATAGAGAAGGTGTTGGAGAGGTTTAGAATGCAGAATGCAAAAATAATTAGTACACCTTTGGCCAGCCATTTCAAATTAACTAAGGAAATGTGTCCAAATACACAAGAGGAGATAGAATACATGTGCAGGGTCCCTTATTCATCAACAATTGACAGCTTGATGTATGCGATGGTTTGCACAAGACTAGATATTGCACATGCAGTGGGAGTTGTGAGAAGGTATAGGAACAATCCAAGTAAAGAACATTGAGAGACAATAAAGTGGATTCTAAGGTATTTGGGAGGTACTTCTACTCATGCATTATGTTTTGGAGGTTTAGACACTTTTCTACAGGGATATGTTGATTCAGATATAGCAGGTGATAAAGATAGCAAGAGGAGCACCACAGGGTATGTTTTTACTATAGGTGGAACAAAAATAAGTTGGATTTCGAAACTACAAAAGGTTGTTTCACTTTAAAAAACAGAAGCAGAGTATGTTGTTGTTATAGAGGCTAGTAAAGAAATGATTTGGTTATAGAGGTTTATGGAGGAATTGGAAAATAAGCATGAGAATAGCAGGTTGTACTGTGACAGTGAGAGTTCCATTCATCTTGCAAGGAACTCAACCTTCCATTTGAAGACTAAGAATATACAACTGAGGTACCATTTCATATGATCCGTCTTGGAAGATGGACATTTGAAGTTGGAAAAGATACACACTAGCTAGAATCCTACAGACATGTTAACAAAGGGAATAACCAGGGAGAAACTGAGTTCTTGATCAGTTTCAGTTGGTATTCAAGCATGAAGGTGAAGATGATAAATTTTCCAGGTCCAAGAAGGTTCATAGTTCAACAGATACAACAACGGTGGAGTTGTTGAGATCAGTCTCCAAGTGGGAGATTGTTGGTTGTGGAGCCTGATTATCTTCTTGATTCAGAGGTATTTGTTTCCAACTTTGTTTACACCCCATGAATACTTTACACCCCATAAGAATGTACACTCATCCACGCGAAGGAGTGCAGGGGGGGTTACCCCCCTGCGGGGTCCAGGGGCAAGTGGGCCCCTGAAGGAAAAAATTTCTTCTAAATGTATATTGTAATTTCATTGTAAATCTGAACTGTTCATTATAAGGTCACAGATCTAACGGTAGAATTTATGTTAGGGTTTTTTTTCCCTAGAAGGAAACCCTGTTTTACGAGGGAAATGTATTGCGGTTATGTATTACAACGAATATGGTATTCTAAGAGAGAAAACTGTGAGAGAAAGAAGAGGAAGTTACAACGAGTTTGTTGTAGGTTGTATTCCTTCATTTGCTGGATAATAATAAAGGAAGGATCTGGCAATTTCTCTAATGGATGTAGCCCACACTGGGAGAACCATGTATATCTGTGTCTCTATTGTATTGTGTATCTTCTATGTTTTATTTTATTGCTCCATGATCCTGTTTTTCTAACAATGTGCCATGACCTTCGATAATGGAAATCACCCTATGATAATAGTAAAACAATTCTTCAATAGCATTTAAATTTCTCACAAATTGGAGATGACCTTGTCTTTTAACATATGAGGCATGGGCCAAACGATAGGGTGATAGTGGTTTAGGGTATAAGAATATTAGTTGTATAGATAGGCATAGATCAATTTTTTTTTATTACCATGGTATAAGTGTGTTTAGATGCCATTCCTATATATGATGCATCGTTTTAGGTAAAACATTAAATTCTTCAAGAATACTAGACCCTATTGTAACCAATATACAAGCCAAACATGCCTAAAGAGATAACATTGGTCATCCATGGGTGTTCCTGGTTGAATTTCAAGGGAAGGTTGATGCCGCATAGTAGGACACACAACATATAGTGCAAATGTTTCCAAAGAGGAAGTAGCTTGGCATCATTCACCACCATCATATTTAATTCAATGCTTTCCTTTGGTATCTCTTGGGAGAGGATCTCAATTATAGGTCATTCTAAAGAAGGTATTCTCATTTTTCTTTCCAATGGTCATTGATTCAATTCTTGTATTGTGTTTCTATAATGTTAGCTAATACAATAAGCTTGTTAAGGAAATGTCGACCAAAACATGTATATCTTACCTTGCAATAACATCTCTCACCTTCTTGTTTCAAGAAAGAAAAGTTACCCTTTGTTCGCTTTCTTCAATTCATACTTATTATTATTTACTTAGCATCTTGCTAAGCCTGATGCCTCAACTAACATACATAAATAATTGTAAATATTTAGTTTTTGCCTATTGATCGGTTTTTGGATGGCCTAATTTGTCTTTTCTATGTCTCTATTCCAATGTGTTGTTTTTAACCATGTTGCATCTATATTATTTAGTATGAGTTTGATGGTGTGCTAGTGAGGAGGTGGGAAAATAACAACTATATATAGAGGATCCTTTACTAGTATTATGTTGAACCAACTGAAGAAATTGAGAAATAAGGAGAAAAAGAGAAGAGAACGATGCTCAGAGTAGAGTTCACAGTTAGGAGAAAAAGAGAAGGGCACATGATAAGAGCACCAAGGGAAAAAGAGAAAAACACTAGCCTCAACCCTTAGTTATGTTAAGGTTCTATGGTCCCACTATGGTCCTTTTCTCATCTTTAGTAAGGTTACTTATTGTTGGACACACCGACTACATTGAGAGGGGGGGTGAACAGTGTAGGGCTCTTTTTCCCAAAACTTCCTTCTTACTCAAAACTCATTAGTTAGCAATCACCATTAACTCATTATTCATTGCTGTCAGTTATAAACAATTAAATGTGAACACACATCAACAATATATCATCAACAAATCATCACCACAAGGAACACAAAGAACATAATATGTATATACAATTTTCTTTTTATTACGGACTTCAATCCTTGGGGTTTATCAGGAACAACTAAATAAAGTACAACTCTACAAGAGCACCAACTCTATAATGCAAGACTTAGCTTACACCCTCAACACCAACTGAGATGAGGCACCAATCCTTAATAAATATCAATCTATCATAGGTATGCGACCTGTCGATAGTGCAACACGTGTATGTACCCGCCCTACCAGTAGTACAACCCGCGTATGTACGCGGTCAATCTATACTATAGCCTGTGTGTACTTCTGATCAACTAGGGGTTTACTTTGCTTCACACACTCAGATCCTCTGGAATCTGCAATCACATTCTCTTATGTCTTTCATTGTCCAAAATGACCCACAACCAGTCACTACACATCCAAGTTCTCCAACAACTTACTCATGCTCCTCAACCATACAAAATGAATGCTACTCAATCATGTATAAACAACTAGTATACTATAGCCATCATATCAGTATTGAATCATGAGAGTGTTTCTCACTCCATCAACCAACTCAACCACATCATAACAGTCATACCAAGAATGCCTTAAGCATTCACCATAGAACAAACAAGAATATCCAGCAAGACAATAATACAACCATACCAGAGTTTCTGTGACAGATCTGAGCCCATAGAGTGCAGATCTAGAATTTGCTCCAGTCTTCAAAATCCAGTCATCAACTCAACCACCAATCTCCATAACTTCATCCATTGTATGTGCCCTATCTTCATACAGTCCATGTATGTACGCGTCCTGGCCCACTACAACCCGCGTATACCTCATAAACTAGGGTTTTTGAACTTCCGAGACTTTTGTCGTCATGATCTCAGACTTGCCAAAACTTTTTTGCGTTCATGAGATCCTCCATACTCTCTCTCTCTCTCTCAGAATAGATATTCAATCATGCTCAAGAGATACACAACATATACACAATAGATACACAAGAGATGCATTTCACAAGAGACCCTGGCCTCTTATTTATACTCTTCATCTTCTAGGTCACTTAACCTAATTTCCTCATTTTAGGGTTAACCACTTTCCATAAATAGAAAGTTCTCCATTACTTTATCATTTAAATATTATTTCTTGATTTTGTCACCTTACTTTATCATTTAAATAATCTTTCTTGACTTTGTCACTTCTCTTTATTATTTAAATAATGATTTATTCTTTGCAAGCTCTTTGACTTCTTTGACCTTTTGGGGCTTCAAGCCAACATGTGGGGATCCTTCATCTTCGTAAGGCCATAAATCTCAAACCGTGAGGATTTATGTGAAATTCCACATACCACCGGAAATGGCATAGAAAGCACTATCCATCATGATAGTTTCACCAACAACTTCATTGATCTTCATCTCATTATTCCATATATAAGCATGGGTTCTACAACCATACTTGTAGGATAACTCAACCGTAAAGTGTCTTCCCATGAGGGCTTTCACCATAAGGGGACCACTTTGGAGTTCATCCATTTGTACACCTTATCAACCATGATAAGATAATAATGATCTAACTATGCATCATATCAATGACAACTCATTGATCCATCTTCATCTATGCATCATGTATCAATCAATCAATCCTTTGGCACAATAAATTACTTGACATTAATCAATGACATGAATCGATCACTTGACATCAATACTTGTCATCAATTCTTTGACATCAATTAATCAAACCTTTGGCATCAATGAAAACATGATCTAACAATCTCCCCCTTTGGCATTGATGGCAATACCAACATTGATGTCAACACCAATCATTGATGTCAACATGTAGAGAAGGCATGCTCTACATCAATCACATGAATGTGACTATCTATCCTTATCAATAATCATCAATCACATCAATGTGACTATCTCTCCCCCTTTGAAATCAATGGCAAAGGATCATTCTCCCCTTGGGGCTACTCCCCCTATCTGAATGCCTTTGATCTTCCTCTGAATAATCTCTCCCCTTTTGAACAAGGGATATCACTTTGATCTAATGCTGAAGATACATTGCTCATACTCCCCCTGTGACCATCGCTCACCTTGGAATTAGGCCTCTGTGCTCTTTCTTCAAATAGAGGGCCATTTTACCAAGTATGCATCTGATAAATTTCTCCTCCTAGAATCATGCGAAGAAGAATGACTCTCCCTTTGGATATTTCTCCCCCTATATTCTCTGCAAGATGAACAATATGCTACCATTGTAATATGCTTCTGTTGCAAATGCTACTACTCAACTGGATCATAGAACAACTTCTCTTTCTATGACGATCCTTGGACCTGTCCATGCATAAAAACTCGTTCCATACCATGAAACACAAGATATATGTCAAAAAAATAGAGAATCATGAATAAGATATCAACCAAGTACACTCTGTACCAAAGTGTGTGCTCATCATGCACAATATCCATGTACATCAACACCATACAATGTGCCATAAGATATCATCAATGGAGTATATCAACCACATGCCTCTACCAATATGCCAACCAAGTGTCACATCACTCATTATGTGTCTCCAACATGAATCAAGTGCCACACCCATGTATCTCAACCAAATATCAATTGTTGTGCTAATCAAGTAATGCCAATGGTGTACTTTTAGCCAAGTACCATTATCCAAAAATATACCATCTATGACTGTACCAAACATGCATATCAACATGTATCACTACCTGTACCAAGAAAGTGCATCAACAATGCACCAATACTACAACATGATGAATCCTCATACATGTATGCCAAATCCTCCATAAAACATGTCCCAATCAAACTGCTAGTAGGTGCCTCTACCAATCATACATCAACTATATATCAAGTTATGACTCATCAATGATGTACAACATGATCACCTCATCAACTCACCAACTACATGTCCCAATATGTATCCCATCCATATGCCAAATGCATGCATCAATACATCCAACAATTATGCTTCTAATAATACATCATAAGATATATCAATGAGACTTAAATATGCACCAGTCATGTAACCCAACAGATCAACCTCAATCCTCCATTTACTACCGCAAATACTAAGCATCCAACAATATATGTACTAGTAGTATGCTTCAATTGATCAATGAAATATCTAGCTAGCATCATCATGATATATCACATAACCAAGGTGCCATTACTTCACTATCATAACCAACATTGTTCTTCAACAGAAAATGCCTGAATCCATACTCATGGGTTAGTGCCATGCATCCCAGCTAGCCTTTCATTATTTTTTATCATCACATTACATAATCCAATACAGAATCATGAAAACCTGCAACAAACAGTGTTAGAATTTGCAACAAACCATGTCAGACCCCGCAACCCAAATTTATATCATTACATCAAGATGCAACCCCTGTGCATAGTTGTTTTCCCAAGGCTTTACCACATATACGCGGCCTTCTGTATAGACAACTTGCGTATGTATGTGACCTATTCAAGGTCAGAGCGTGTATGTACACGACCTATTTAAGGTCAGAGCGTGTATGTATGCGATTGTTACTACTGTCCGTATGCTTCAGTAGATGACACACTTGAGATTTCCTCAAGGCTTTCATTTTTCTCTAGGTGTTCAGTCTTCTTCACCCACTTCTGAAGGTGTCCCTGCTTCTCAGAAATTGAGCTCTGATCTTCCATATTTTCAAAGATGTCTCCCTTCCTTCATTCCTTCTTCTAGTCATGCTATGTGAAGTCCTCACAATAGACTTTCTTCTTGTGTTCCAACACTCCTGGGATTTGTGTCCAAATCCACTACATCTGTAGCATCTCATGGTGTTACAGTGAACAATAATGTGTCCTACTTGATCACATATCCAACACCTTATGGTGTTATGAAATCTTCTTTCATTTCTCCTTGCATAAGATCTGCACTCCAAAGCTTTGTGACCATATTCATTACATGAATAACATTGACCATGAAAAATGTTTTCATACCTTTGCTTTGGTGTCCATCTTCTTTGAGGTGTAAGGATGGCTTCTTGATGTCTTCCTTGCTTTGTTCTTTTGAAACTTTCCTTGCCTTGTGTAGATGGTTGATTTTCAACATTGTCTTCATCCTTTGAGGCACTTACCTCATGCTTCTTTGAGGTGCTTGCTTCAACATGTGTAGCTTCTCTCTTATATCCAAGACCTGATTTATCATATGGTGATCTTTGACTTTCCAATATCTCATTCAAGATTTGTGAGCTATTCAAGAATTTGTTTGATTTCTCTACCTTGTTTCTAACGTCAACAACTTCAGATTCTAACTTATGACATGACTCTTCCTTTTCATTTATTTGATTCTTTAATAGTTCATCTACCCTTTTGGATTCTTCAATTTGAGTCTTGAGATGGACAATAGTTTCAAAACTTTTTCTAATCTCATCATCTACCTTCATATCTTCTTTTTCATTCTTTAGTCTTGTGATCTCTTCTTCCTTTTCTTCTAACCGAGTCTTATTACTTTCTTCTTGTTCCTTGATCATTTCCCTTAACTTCAAGATGTACCTTTTACTCCTCCTGAGAAACTTTTTAGTGTTATCCGAAAGATAGCTATAGTCTATATAATAATGGTGATTTCTATATTCATATAAACCATCTTCAAATTTCTTTTGAAGTTATAATAGATCTTCTTCTATTATTTCCATGGGATAACTACCATCAAACTCTACACAAACTATTTCTATATTCTCTTGTTCACTTGTAGAGAAAAATTCAACATCATCACATTTTGAATCATTGCAATCAAGAGTCTTTGGTGATTATTTACCTTCATTTGAAATACCTTCGAGATCTTCCTTTTTGCCAACATCATCACACGATTCTTTGCTTTCATTTGAAATGTCTTCAAGATATTTATTTGTGCTAACATCATCACTTGATTCTTTGCTTTCATTTGGAATGTCTTCAATATTTTCATTTATGCTAACATCATCACTTGATTCTTTGTCTTCATTTGAAATGTTTTCAAGATCACATTTAGAAATAATCTATTCAAGATTTTTTGAAGATTCTTTACCTTTAATGATCTTGATGGAGTGGTCTTCAATATCTTCCTTCTTGTTCTTTCTTTGATATGTTTTCTCTAGATTTAGCCATAGATCCTTGGTGGAAGTGCATTGTCCTATGCTCTCTTTGATAGGGCTTGAGAGTCCACTAAGAATGGTCTTGAGAGCCAACGCATCATTTTTCTTTCCTTCCCTTTGAGCTACAAAATTTGACTTGTTCTTCAAGGAAACTGATCCACCAATGGCTGCCTTCCAAATACCCACTCCCATTTCCTTCAAGTGTACTCTCATCTCTATTCTCCAAGTAGAATAGTTTTCCTCATCAAGGATTGGAACTTCATCATCCATTTGTGTGTCTATAGATGATGTAGGAGCATCATCAGCAAGTACACATGGCAGGACAACTCAACACTTGAGAGCCAATCTAGAGTCTCGAGCACTAGCCAATACTGCACATATTTTGAAGAGATAGAAAACAAAAGAGGAAAGATCACATGCGTGGAGACAAAATGAGCACGCATGACTTGGGAGCTTAACCCTAGTCTCAATGTAACCTCAATTAGATAGCAGTTAGTTTGTTTCTTTTGTATAAAGAGAGATTTTGTATGCCCAAAATAAGGGTTACAAGAATTATGAGCAAGTAGGAATTTGTGAACAATAGTTGTTGCTTTGATTTTAGCTGTAACCATTTTCTTGATTTTGAATGAAGATAAAAGAGGAAAATTGATCCAATGTATGGTGTGAATATTGTTTACAATTTACCTGTTGTTGTCGTTAATCTTTTCAAGAATGAATGAATCTTTCTACGAGTGCATGTAGCTTTGAAATGATTGTATAAATTTTAAAATTGCTTTTCTTCATGAGCCGGTGCAAGGCGTGCACACAATACACAAGGAGTGTGTTGACAAGGTTTGTTTCGACTCGTAAAGATCAGGATAAATAGCATAAGACTTCCTTTGCAAGGAGGGCAATGTGACTGCTGCAAGAAGTGCATAGTCGTCGCAAGAACTCAAATCTATGTAAAGATTTGTTGCAAAGAGTGCACAGGTCTAGAATTTGACGAAGAGTCAAAGCGACTCCGTAAAGAAGTCGAAGGACGAGAGCAGAGGAATGCCAGAAGGGCGAGAAATAATTCTTTTCAAGAATCTTTGGATCTGAGTTTGACAAATTTCCTGGAAAAGAAAGAAGTTCTTGGGAGATCAAAATCTTTGAGGAGATCAAGCTCAGGAGGGGTAGCACTTTCCAAGAAGTGCGAACGAGATCCAATAAGTGGACTTGCAGGAAGGATAAAGGTAGAAGCCTTTAAATCTTTCGAAAAATATTCTAAGTTAGAAGAAAGCATAAGCACAAGGCAAAATATTTGGATCGTTCGATCAATGTCCAGAAAATGAGGAGTGAGCGCAAAGGAAAAGATCTCAACCATCTGATCTAAGCACAAATCAAAGATCTCAACCATTTGATCTGAGAGCCAGATAAAGGATCTTAGCCGTCTGATCTATGTACAAAAGGATCGTAGCCATCCGATCAAGGTAAATTGCACTAACCTTAAATATTTGAAAGTGTTGAGGAGAATCGAAGTTACGAAACTCCAAAATCATTGGAGCCGTCCGTTGTCAAGGAGGACACGTGGTGAGAGATCATCATTTCATTGACTCACGGAGTGGAAAGGTCAAAGAGCAGAGTTGTGAGGATTCACGAAGTGCGAACTCGTGAAAAGATCACATTCGTTGATCATTCTGAAATCATAGAGACCATCCATCGTCAAGGAGGACACGTGGCAAGAAATCAACATTTTTCTGACTCGTGACTTAAAGAAGTCAAAGGCAGAGTTACAAGAACTCGCGAAATGCGAAATCACAGTTTGATCACAACCATTGATCGAAGGAGGGAGTTGAACCATAGATCTGGTCTTGTCTAGAGTTCGTGACTCGGGAAATCAGAGGTAAGAGTTCTGAGAACTCACGAAACACGAAATTGTGATTTGATCTGAGCCATTGGATTGAGGAGAGATTTGGATCGTTGATTGTCCAGGGAGATGATTCACAAAGTGTGAACTCGCGAAACGAGAAATCGCAAAGTACTCGAAAGATTGGCCCACGGTCATAGCGAAGGGTCACATCGGTGAAGGGGAATAGAGGGGCTAGAATGCGCTAGGCTCTTGTCAGGATTTAAGGATTCGAAAGAGTCAGAGTGAATCGCATGCAAAGACCCGATATGCGAAGTTGCGACGCGCCTTTCGTTTGGGCGACTGGTCACAACCTTGGTCACGTAGAGGAAAGGGCTTAACCAGGAGAGCTAGCGCCTAAATACACAAAAGATTTAAAAGTGTTATGGATAATCCCAGGGGTTCCATAGAACCTGCACCTTAGAAGAAGAAGGGGGCCTATCTAGTTGATTGAAGGTTCTTGAGGGGATGAAGAGTTAATCATGTTAATATTATGGTAGCTGCGGGAGGTATTTACCTCCACGTGTAAACCTGATGAGAATAGAAGATTCCAGAAAGCAAGAGAAAACCCTAATGAGTTGGCTAATCACCCTAGAAGTCTTGTCGGCTCAAGAAGATAATTTATATTAGGTTATTAGCCTCCAAGAGAAGAAGTCTGCCATAAATAATAATAATATACTGAATAGACATGTGCCCAGAAAGAGAAGTCGACCCTAGTAAATCTGGCAGAACCACTATAAATCAGGGCGCCAGTTCTCATTTGACACATCTCAGAATTGCAGAGAGCAACTGGTGTGCACTGTAGTTCCCAGTTTGGTGCGCATGTGTGGAGGAGAGTTGTAGGTGCAACTGCTACAACAACCAGTTTCAGTGTTGGCTTGGACTATCTCTTGGCTAGGGTTTGGACTATCTGATCAACTATTATTGGTGCGCTATCCTTGGAGGAAGATGTGCTACACCTTATTTGGCTATCTAGCCTAGGGTTTGCTTTCAGAGTAATTCTCAATCAAGGTTAAGGTGCTCGGAGGGTGGCTTCGGCCTATGGTTGGGTGACAAGGGTATTGTCAATGGTAAAACGAGCACACCATCTTCTATATTCTAACAGGATATGGGCCCACACCTCCTTCATTCAGTCTAAATGCTGGAAGGAAACATAGTCGCTAGGATATTGAGCTCATTGAGGAAATACCGCTAGGGTTACTAGCAGAAGCAGTTTCCAAGACATTGTCGCTAGGGTTACTAGAAGGAGTAGTTGCAGAAACCCTAAACCTCTTGTTGAGGCACCTTCAGTGAATGGATTGACCTAATATCTGGATAGATCAATGCTCTCTAGCCTAGCGCATCTCCTGATACTCTCAGCAAGCCAAGACGTGAAGTTTGAATTTCTGGTCAAATATAGGGTTTGACCAAGTCAAGCAACCATGACTAACTCTATGAAGTCTGAGAACAAGTTAGATGGAGCCTCTAACTTCAAAGCATGGAGGACAAGGATTGATCTCATCCTTGCCAAGAATAAAGTGCAGGATATCATGAAAGGAAAGATCGTGAAGCCAGAGTTTGAAGAAGGAAAAGAGAAGGAACCGCAGAATGTTGCAGCTATGGAGAAGTTCAAAGATGTTGACATCAATTCCATGAGTATCATAGTGGATTCTATAAAATACCACTTGATACCC
>ML818208.1:46391-58308 GCA_009831015.1 Picea engelmannii
ACTATACCTATGGAAGAACAAACAAGATGAAAATAGATATCATTAGATAATACACATGAAAGAATGAAATACAAATCATGTGGAAGCTATTGCAAGATAAGCCAAATCAATCATGAAGAGACTTAGAAGAAGCAAAGACAGAACAAAGTCAGCAATCGAGAGGAAATTGAATAAAGAGCGTATGAAGAGAAATATCAAGACTTTGAGGCATACCAGAAAGAGACTTTTATATGCAGATAGAAGAATATAACTTGGTGGAGAACCTCCAGTGCACAATAGAAGCGTGGTGAAGATTTCCTATAACATCAAGATGACTACTCAGTAGATCAAATATCATGATGACATAAGAAGCGCCACATGGATATGTTGCAGTTTTCAAACTATGATATACTCTATTGTTCAAGATCTACATGAAGCCTTCACAGTGTTCCAGACTAAAGTACATTTGAAATCAAGCATTACATTATCCATGATGAAGTCTAGAAAGGAGAAAATGATTCTCCAATACATATCTCCATAGATGAGCAGATAAGCAGACATTTTGGTAAAACTTCTATCCAATATAAAAGATTTTGTGTACTCAAGCTGGAGCTCGTGGAAACAACTTCCTTCTTATTGAAAAAGGAAGGAATGACTCTCCAGGTTAGGAGGGAGCACTTAAAACATTATTGAAGACATTCATTTTTCAGGATTGAAAAATAGTCCATCTTGGACAGATGCTTTCCTGTTCGTAATGTGGATTGAGATTTATGATGGATAGTGACTTCCCATTGTGGTTAACATGGTAAGTAGTCTGATTGTTGATGTATCATAGACAATGACTTCCCATTGTGGTTAACATGGGGAGTGGTCTAGGGAAGTCTCTCTTCTTGAGGGTTACTCAATAAGACTGGCCCGTCCCGCTGGACAACGATTTCTCATTGTGGTTAACATAAGGAATGGTC
This sequence comes from Picea engelmannii, assembly GCA_009831015.1. Classification (NCBI taxonomy): domain Eukaryota; kingdom Viridiplantae; phylum Streptophyta; class Pinopsida; order Pinales; family Pinaceae; genus Picea; species Picea engelmannii. The sequence continues at coordinate 47,336 of ML818208.1, forward strand.
TGTTTTGGAGGTTGATATATGACAATCTTTTTCTTTTGTGGTTAACAGAGGAAATGGTCTGGACAGACATTCCTTAGGGTTTAGACATTCTCTCCAGGGTGCACTTTGATTAGTGTAGGAGGAATGGCCCAGGGTGGGGAATGGTCCATGCTCAGCATTCCTTAGGGTTATACATTCTCTCCAGGGTGCACTTTGATTAGTGTAGGAAGGATGGCCCAGGGTGGGGAATGGTCCAGGTTCAGAAGACAAGACAATTATTCTTCCTTGCTTGAGAAGAATAGTTCAAATATCTCATTGTTCTACTCTGAGGGCAGATATTCTTTCAGATCTCACAGATGTGAGTGAAATATTGGCTCAAATGATTCAGTTTATATCATAACATTGTTTATGTGCAGGTTGCTATCAGATGTTTGTTATGAAGACTGTATGACAGTAGATGAAGACTACTCTGGTGGATATGTTCCACTGTTCGTGACTATACATTGCTGATCAAGTACTTGTGTGTTACTTGGTGTGGTAGTGTACCACTGGATTGTAGTTATGTACTACTATGGATAGACACATTTTTTTTCTATCTTTGTTCTAATTGCCTTGAAGACTATCAACAGTTTATTAGAGATAATCATCATCCAGATGAATGATGAACAAAGATTTTCCAGACAAAAAATAGTTCAGAGCATTTACTCTTCTAGATTATAAGAATGACTCTTGTATCACTCTATGGTGTGAGTGACTTATCCAGCATAATGTATGATTACTCAGATAAAGTATGCTTTCGAGAGATGATGCAACTGATGGTGATGGTGATTCTCATGATCTAGTCATGAGATAGTCTAAACGACTATGTTGATGCTACTGGGTAAATGGTATGTTTTTGTGCTCAAGACCATTACCTATAATACCTCCCTAGATAGGAGGGAGTGTTAATATCATGGTAGCTGCGGGAGGTATTTACCTCCACGTGTAAACCTGATGAGAATAGAAGACTTCAAAAATCAAGAGAAAACCCTAATGAATTGGCTAATAACCCTAAAAGTCTTGTCGGCTCAAGAAGATAATTTATATTAGGTTATTAGCCTCCAAGAGAAGAAGTCGACCAAAAATAATAATAGTATACTGAACATACATGTACCCAGAAGGAGAAGTCAGCCCCAACAAATCTGGAAGAACCACTATAAACACAGGGCGCCATTTCTCATTTGACACATCTCAGAATTGTAGAGAGAAATTGGTGCACACTGTAGTTCCCAGTTTGGTGCGCACGTATGGAGGAGAGTTGTAGGTGTAGCTGCTACAACAACCAGTTTCAGTGCTGGCTTGGACTATCTCTTGGTTAGGGTTTGGACTATCTGATCAACTATTGTTGGTGTGCTATCCTTGGAGGAAGATGCGCTACACCTTGTTTGGCTATCTAGCCTAGGGTTTGCTTCCGGAATAATTCTCAGTCAAGGTTAGGGTGCGCGGAGGGTGGCTTCGGCCTATGGTTGGGTGACAAGGGTATTGTGAATCATAAAATGAGCACACCATCTTCTATATTCTAGCAAATCAGACTCAGTTTCTTGATCGATCCTAGACCGGGAGGTCGCACAGTCCTTAGGAGAGAAGGGGGGTCTGCATAAAGTGGTATCAGAGATGATTTTCGTCTATAGATTTCAGGCGAAGGAGATAAAGGAGACAAAATAACTCGACGTTGTACTCTGTGTGTGAGAGACAATCAAAAAAAGTCCACCGAGGAGATGAGGGGAGCCACCTTTAGCCAATCATGTTGTAGAAAGAGAGATGCCAGAACTTCATGAAAGGCTGGAAGCAATGGAAGCAGTGCAGAGAAGAGCACCTGATGCTGGAGACGTCAACGATGCAGAGAGAGAGAAGATGTCTAAGTCGAAGAAGCTGCAGGGGAACACGTTGTCGAAGAACGCTTGCTAAGAGAAGTTGTTAAGTTGGGAGCTAGAGCCAAGATAGAGGTCCCAATGTATGAAGGCAATTTGGATGCTGAAGAGTTGCTGGATTGGATAAGGGCGATGGAAAAATATTTCGATTATGAAGATGTCGATGGGGAGAAAAGGGTGAGACATGTTGTCACCATGCTTAAAGGACACACAACACTATGGTGGGATGAACTGCAGGCTGAGAGGCGAAGTAGAGGAAAAAAAAAGATAAAGAATTGGGATAGAATGGTAGTTAAGCTGAAGGCTAAATTCATGCCCCAAGATTATCAGATCAATGTGTTCAGGAAGCTGTAGAACCTGAGATAGAAGGGTATGATAGTCAAAGAATACATAGTGGATTTCTACAAGATGAACATCAAAGTTGGACAAAGAGAGTGGGACGAAGAAAAAAATGCCAGGTATATGAATGGCCTGACGTATGAAATCCAGGATGATCTCAACAAGATGTCAGTAAGGATAGTGGAATATGCTTATCAGTTCGCGCTGAAGACAAAATAGAAGTTGGCCAGGAAACAAAGTCAGCGAGGTAGAGGTAAAACCTCAGCCTCGAACAAAGGCAAGGGAGTTTCCCATGACAAAGCACATAATTCCAAAGACGAGGCTGAAACTCCACATAGTCACTTAGAAAGAGGAGGAAGTTCTCGAGGAAGACATGGTGGTGGAAGAAACTCTTCTAGAGGAAGAATCAGAGGAGGAATAAGGTGTTATGCCTGTGGAAAGATAGGGCACATGTCTTGGGAATGCCCCGAGAAAAAGAAAGGAGGAGAAGCTCACATTTCAGAAGCACAAAGAGGGAATGTTGAAGAAGAATGAGTAGAGGATGGAACATCCCTGATGATGAGGAAGGTTCTATTAAAACCAGAGGCAGAAGTTAAAAATCTAGTACAGAGGAACAGTCTATTTAGGACAGCTTACAAGACTAAAGACATAGTATGCAACGTGTTAATTGAAAGTGGGAGCACTGATAAATTAGTATCCATGGATATGGTGGAGAAATTGGAGTTGGAAACTAATGCACACCCAAATCCATATAAAGTCTCATGGTTGCAGAAAGGACACCAGGTAATGGTTACTAAACAATGCTTGGTTTAATTTAAGATAGGAGGATATAGAGATGAAATTCTGTGTGATGTAATTCCCATGGATGTATGCCATATTTTGTTGGGAATACCATGGAAGTTTGACAGGAATGTCATTCATGATGGGAGGAAGAATACATACACCTTGGAGAAGAATGGTAGGACATACATGTTGCTACCAATAGAGGAGAAGAAAGTGAAAGGGGAAGCTAGCACAAGCATACTTCTCATGAGTGGGAAGGAACTCCTGAAAGAAGTTAAGAAAGAACAGGAGATGCAGTTTGCTATGGTGAGGAAACCTAGAGTTATCCTTACTAGTACTTCGATGGATGATTTGCCTGAAGAAGTTCAGGAATTGTTGGAAAATTTTTGCGACATAGTGGTGGATGAGCTGCCTAACTCATTATCACCCATCAAAAGTATCATCCATCATATTGATTTGATACCAGGAGAAATTCTGCCAAACAAAGTGACATACAGACTGACACCTCGAGAGAATGAGGAGGTAAAGAACCAGGTCCAGGAATTGTTAGACAAGGGTTTGGTCAGAGAGAGCTTGAGCCCATGCGCAATGCCAATTGTGTTGAGTCCAAAGAAAGATGGAGGATGGAGAATGTGTACAGACTCAATAGCCATCAACAAGATCACTATCATGTATAGATTCCCTTTGCCAAGAATAGATGATTTGATGGACTGTTTAAGTGGGAAAAATTTCTTTTCTAAGATAGATTTGAAAAGTGGATATCACCAGATTAAAATGAGAGAAGGTGATGAGTGGAAGACAACCTTGAAGACAAATGAAGGTTTGTATGAGTGGCTTGTTATGCCATTTGGCTTAACCAATGCCTTGAGTACTTTTATGAGGTTGAAGAATGAAAAACTAAAAGATTTCATTGGCAAGTTCATGGTTGTGTATCTAGACGATATATTGATCTTTAGCAAGACTAAAGAGGAGCATTTGAGGCACCTGGCACTAGTGATGAGGAGACCACAACAAGAGAAGTTGTTGATAAACTTGAAGAAGTCCTCTTTTATGAAGAAAAACTCATTTACTTCGGTTTTGTGATCTCTTCAAATGAACTGAAGATGGATCCGAAGAAGGTGAACACAATCAAAGAATGGCCATTGCCAAGGAGCATGTTTGAGGTAAGAAGCTTCCATGTATTAGTGAGTTTATATAGGAAGTTCATCAGAGATTTCAGTGGAACTTGTGCACCAATGATGGATACAGTGAAGAAGAGGCACACGTCTTTTAAATGGATAGAGGAGGCCAAGACAAGATTCAATACACTAAAGGAGAAAGTAATGGAGTGACCAATTCTGGTCTTGCCAAATTTTGAGAAGACGTTTAAGGTAAGGTGTGATGCAAGTGGTGTTGCGATTGGAGGAGTTTTGAACCAGGACAATAGACATGTTTCTTACTTCAATGAGAAGATGAATGAGAATAAGAGAAAATACTCCACCTATGACAAAGAGTTTTATGCCATAATCCAAGCCCTGCAGAAATGGAGACATTACCTTGTCCCACAAGAATTTGTCTTGTATAACGATAACCAAGCTTTACAATTCATAACCAGACAGGAAAAATTGAATCAAAGGCATGCAAAGTGGATTGAGTATATGCATAATTTTACTTTTGTCATATAACATATTGTTGGGAATGATAACAAAGTTGTTGATGCATTGGGCAGGAGATGTTTGAATCTGTAGGAATTTCAGGTAAAGACCTTAGGGCTTGAACACCTTGAGGAAATGTACAATGATGATCTCGACTTCAAGGAAGCATACGAAGCATGCGTGAATCTTGTGCTGAGAGATAGGAGCTAGTGGACAGAGTATATGATTCAAGAGGGATTTTTATTCAAGGGAAATCAATTGTGCATACCAAAATGCTCAATGAGGGATAACCTTTTGAAGGAAAAACATAGTGGAGGATTGGCTGGGCATTTCAGCCATGATAATACATTTGCACAGTTGAGCAGTTCATACTATTGGCTAGGTATGCGAACATATGTAATAAAATTCATGAAAAGATGTCGAATCTGCCAACATGCAAAAGGTAAAATACAGAACATTGGATTGTATCAACCATTTCCCATACCAGAGAGGCCTTGGGATGCAATAAGCATGGGTGTTGTGTTGGGACTGCCAAGAAAACAAAGAGGATGTGATTCCATATTTGTGGTGGTGGATAGATTTTCAAAGATGGCACACTTTATCCCATGTCAGAAGACCAGTGATGCAACACATGTTGCAAACCTATTTTTCAAGGAAGTTGTGAGACTTCACGACCTACCCAGAAGCATTGTGTCGTACAGAGACACGAAATTTGTTGGTCATTTTTTGAGAACACTGTGGAAGAAGTTTGGGACATATTTTTCCTTCAACTCAGCTTATCACCCTCAGACAAATGGGAAGATTAAGGTGGTAAACATAAGTTTGGGAAACTTATTGAGGGTTCTGGTCACTAAGCACCATAATCAATGGGATCAAATTCTGACACAAGCAGAATTTGAATACAATGACTCACCAAACATGAGCATTGAGAAGAGCCCATTCCAAATATTGTATGGAATGAAACCTAGGGGAGTATCTGAGTTAAGAGACTTGGAACAAAAAGAGATAAGAAGTGCTGGAGCAGAAGATTTTTCTGCAGAAATGCAGAAGCTCCATAGCCAGATCATGGGGTAGTTGCAGAATTCTAGCCAAGAGTACAAATGCAAAGTTGATCAAAATCACAGAGAACTCCAATTTGAAATAGGAGATAAGGTTCTAGCACATCTCAGGAAGGAAAGGTTCCCTAGGGGGACATATAACAAGATAAATATGAAGAAGATAGGACCATGTAAGATCTCGAGGAATTTTGATGCACACACCTATGAGATTGAGATACCAGATGATGTGGGCATATCACCCATTTTCAACATCTCAGACCTGTATCCTTATAGGAAGGATGACACAGAGGGATCAACAGATCAAGGGAAGATTCGGTGGGAGAAACAAATTCCTATAATAGAAAAACTACAGATGGAAAAGATCGTTGATCAAAGGATTGGTAAGAAGACCAAGAGGAAGACCTATTTTGAATATTTGTTCAAGTGGAAGGGACACCCAATAGAAGATGTCAGTTGGGAAAGTGAAGATGATATCTAGAAGCATGGAAAGTCGGTACAGGAGTTCATGGACATGAGTCCATGAATTTTTGTCTCTAGGGAGTATGATGTAGGAGCATCATCAGCAAGTACACGTGGCAGGACAACTCAATGCGTGAGAGCCAATCCGGAGTCTTGAACGCTAGCCAGTACTACTAATATTTTGAAGCGATAGAAAATAAAAGAGGAAATATCACACGCGTGGAGACAAAATGAGCATGTGTGACTTGGGATATTAACCCTAGTCTCAATGTAACCACAATTAGATAGCAGATAGTTTGTTTCTTTTGTATAAAGAGAGATTTTGTACCAAAAGAAGGGTTACGAGAATTATGAGCAAGTAGGAATTTGTGAACAGTAGTTGTTGCTTTGATTTTAGCTGTAACCATTTTCTTGATTTTGAATAAAGATAACAGAGGAAAATTGATCCAATGTATGGTGTGAATATTGTTTACAATTTCCATGTTGTTGTCGTTAATCTTTTCAAGAATGAATGAATCTTGCTACGAGTGCATGTAGCTTTGAAATGCTTGTATAGATTTTTTTTTTTTTCTTCATGAGCCGGTGCAAGGTGTGCACACATTCCACAAGGAGTGCATTGACAAGGTATGTTTCAACTCGTAAAGCTACAGAGAAATAGCGTAATACTTCCTTTGCAAGGAGTGCAAAGTGATTGCTGCAATAAGTTCACAATCGTCACAAGAACTCAAATATGTGTAAAGATATGTTGCAAAGAGTGCACATGTTTGGAATTTGCTGAAGAGTCGAAGAGACTCCATAAAGAAGTCATAGGACGAGAGCATAGGAATGCCAGGAGGGCGAGAAATAATTATTTTCAAGAATATTTGGATTTGAGTTTGACAAATTTCCCGAAAACGCAAGAAGTGCTTGGGAGATCAAAATATTTGAGGAGATCAAGCTCAGGAGGGGTATCACTTTCCAAGAAGTGAAAACGATATCCAAGAAGTGGAATCGCAGGAAGGATAAAGGTCGAAGCTTTTAAATCTTTCGAAAAATCTTCTAAGTTAGAAGAAAGTGTAAGCTCAAGGGAAAAGATCTGGATCGTCTGATCAACGCCCAAACAACGAGGAGTGAGCGCAAAGGAAAATATCTCAGTTGTTTGATCTAAGCGCAAAGCAAAGATCTCAACCATTCGATCTGAGAGCCAGAGAAAGGATCTTAGCTGTATGATCTGCGTGCAAAAGGATCGTAGCCGTCCGATCAAGGTAAAGTGCACTAACCTTAAAGATTTGAAAGCGTACAGGAGAATCAGACTTACGAAACTACGAAATAATCGAAGCCGTCTATTGTCAAGGAGGACACGTGGTGAGAGATCAACATTTCGCTGACTCGTAGAGTGGAAAGGTCAAAGAGCAGAGTTGTGAGGATTCACGAAGTGCGAACTCATGAAAATATCATAGTTGTTGATTGTTCTGAAATCATCGAGACCATCCATCGTCAAGGAGGACACATGGCGAGAGATCAACATTTCGCTAACTCGTGACTTAAATAAGTCAAAGGCAGATTTGCAAGAACTCACGAAATGCGAAATCATGATTTGATCACAGCCGTTGATCGAAGGAAGGAGCAGAACCGTAGATCTGGTCTTGTCAGGAGTTCATGACTCGAGAAATCAGAGGTAAGAGTTATGAGAAATCGCGAAACACGAAATCGTGATTTGATTCAAGCCGTCGGATCGAGGAGAGATCAGGACCGTTGATTGTCCAGGGAGATGATTCACAAAGTGCAAACTCGTGAAACGCAAAATCGCGAAGTACTCGAAAGATTGGTCCACAGTCATAGTTGAGGGTCACATCGGTGAAGGGGAATAAAGGGGATAACATGCGCTAGGATCTTTTCTGTATTTCAGGAGTCGGGAGAGTTAGAGTGACTCGCATGCAAAGACCTGATACGCGAAGTCGTGATGCACCTTTCGTTTGGGTGACTGGTCACAACCTTTTTCACGTAGAGGAAGGGGCTTAACTAGGAGAGCTAGCGCCTAAATACGTAGAAGATTTAAAAGAGTTAAGGAGAATCCCGGGGGTTCCATAGAACCTGTACCTTAGAAGAAGAAGGGGGCCTATCCAGTTGATTGAAGGTTCTTGAGGGTCCGAAGAGTCAGTCAGACTCAGTTTCTTAATCGATCCTAGACCGGGAGGTTGCGCAGTCCTTAGGAGAGAAGAGGGGCCTGCATAAATATATCTCCTCCAAGCTTGTTAAGGATTATAGTGAAGGCTCGCTCCCATACCAATTGTTGGACACACCAACTACACTAAGAGGGTGGGGGTGAACAATGTAGGGTTCTTTTTCCCAAAACTTCCTTCTTACTCAAAACTCATTAGTTAGCAATCACCATTAACTCATCATTCATTATTGTCAGTTATAACCAGTTAAATGTGAACACACATATGCAATATATATCATCAATATATCATCAACAAATCATCACCACAAGGAACACAAAGAACACAAGATGTATATACAATTTTCTTTTTATTACGGACTTCAATCCTTGGGGTTTATCAACAACAACTGAATAGAGTAAAACTCTACAAGAGCACCAACTCTATAAGGAAAGACTCAACTTACACCCTCAACACCAACTGATATGAGGAAACAATCCTCAACAAATATCAATCTACCACAGGTACACGACCTGTCGATAGTGCAACATGTGTATGTATGCACCCTACCATTAGTACAACCCGCGTATGTATGTGGTCAGTCTATATTACAACCTATGTGTACTTCTGATCAACTAGGGTTTTACTTTGCTTCACACACTCAGATCCTTTGCAATCTGCAATCACATTCTCTTCTATCTTTCACTGTCCAAAATGACCCACAACCAGTCACTACACATCTAAGTTCTCCAATAATTTACTCATGCTCCTCAACCATACAAAATGAATGCTACTCAATCATGTATAAACAACCAGTATATTATAGCCATCATATCAATATTGAATCATGAGAGTGTTTCTCACTCCATCAACTAACTCAACCACATCATAACAGTCATACCAAGAATTCCTTAATCATTCACCACACAACAAACAAGAATATCCATCAAGACAACAATACAACCATACCAGAGTTTTTGTGGAAGATCTGAGCCCATAGAGTGTAGATATGGAATCTACTTCAGTCTTCAAAATCCAGTCATCAGCTCAACCACCAATCTCCATGACTTCATCCACTGTACGCACCCTGTCTTCATACAACCCGCGTGTGTACATGTCCTGGCCCACTACAACCCGTGTATACCTCAGAAACTAGGGTTTATGAACTTCCAAGACTTTTTTCGTCATGATCTCATACTTGCCGAAACTTTGATGCATTCATGAGATCCTTCATACTCTCTCTCTCTCTCTCTCTCTCAGAATAGATCTTTAATCATGCTCAAGAGATACACAAGAGATACACAAGAGATACATTTCACAAGAGACCCTTGCCTCTTATTTATACTCTTCATCTTCTAGGTCACTTAACCCACTTCGAGGTCACTTAACCCATTTCTAGGTCACGTAACCTAATTTCCTCATTTTAGGGCTAACCACTTTCCATAAATAGAAAGTTCTCCATTACTTTATCATTTAAATATTCTTTCTTGATTTTGTCACCTTACTTTATGATTTAAATAATCTTTCTTGACTTTGTTACTTCTCTTTATTATTTAAATAATCCTCCTTGACTTTGTCACTTCTCTTTATCATTTAAATAATGATTTATTCTTTGCAAGCTCTTTGACTTCTTTGACCTTTTGGGGCTTCAAGCCAACATGTGAGGGTCCTTCATCTTCGTAAGGCCATAACTCTCAAACCATGAGGAGTTATGTGACATTCCACATACCACCGGAAATAACATAGAAAGCACTATCCATCTGTGATAGATTCACCAACAACTTCACTGATCTTCATCTCATTATTCCATTTATAAGCATGGGTTCTCCAACCATACTTCTAGGATAACTCAACCACAAAGCGTCTTCCCTTGAGGGCTTTCACCATAAGGGGACCACTTTGGAGTTCATCCATTTGTACACCTTATCAACCATGATAAGATAATAATGATCTAACTATGCATCATATCAATGAAAACTCATTGATCCATCTTCATCTATGCATCATGTATCAATCAATCAATCCTTTGACATCAATCAATTACTGGACATCAATCAATGACATCAATCCATCACTTGACATCAATACTTGTCATCAATCATTTGACATCAATTAATCAAACCTTTGGCATCAATGACAACCCGATCCAACACTTACCTACCTCCCTTCTATTCCATATCTCCATTCACATTCTAGATTTTGCATGTCTCGAATTATTGGATTTCTTCTCTGATGTAGATAGGAAGGAGAAGACCAATGCCGTGGAGCATGGTGTTTGAGATCAACTAGTGCCATTGGTGTAGTAGAATGTCTAAGAAAAAAAACTATACATTAGAGAAAGAAAAAAACATTGGAGAAAACATAAACATTTAATGTTAGGAACTAATGCTAGACACGTCTACATTAATATGCATTAGTTCATTCAACATTGAAACTCTCTCATATATGTGAAACTTATCCTAAGTATTCCTCGATATGAAGCCAAATAATACCTTAAACTTAAAACCTTGGATAAAAAATGAAATACAAATGCAAAAATTTATGAATTGCTAAAACTTTAAACTAAAACATTAAGAAATCATTGATTTGTGTGTCAAATTAATCCTGGAGAAAGATAGATCAAATACAAAAGAATTTTATAACCTATAATCTCAAAATTAAAGGAAATAC
>ML818208.1:58358-72532 GCA_009831015.1 Picea engelmannii
CCCCATTGAGAGCATGGCTATGACTAGATACCTAATGTATAAGAACAAGTTAAACAACATGGAAGACAAGAGGCTACCTAAAATTGCTTCAAAATCAAGTCATAACCACCATCGACTCAAGTGAGGATGGCATAAAGATGCCCGGTCGTGGCTAAACTATTGGGGAATCAGGGAAGAAACCATTTTGCAGAATAAAGGTACTATTAAAAAAAACGTCAAATCAAAATTTTAGGAAAAAATGTGGTGTGATAAAGAGTTAGAGGGAAAAAGAAAATTAAGGTATTATAAAGATGTAATCAACCCTAATAGTGAATCTGGGCGTTGGTCAATTCCTAAAACGCCATTGGATGAAAGAGTGTGTCACCTTTGTGACACTAAGAAGGTTGAAGATGAAAATCATTTTCTCTTAGATTGTCCAGCTTATACCCAGATTAGATCTCATTTTCAAATGATCACACTACCAACCTTCCTAACCTCTTAACTCAACAAAAGTATGGTGATCTTGGAAAGCTTCTCTTAATGTTTTTTGAGCACAGAAACAAAATTCTAAAGAATCACAAGTAATCACTTACCCTCTTAAGGTCCGATAGACCAATTAAGTCATAGTGGACATTAATCATCATCATCAATAAAATAACACCAAACCAATAATTACTATAATCACTACATCCCAAAAAACATAAACTAAAACTATGTGAAAATAAAATAAAACATTTAAAATGTCAAAGAGGATATTCCTCTATTTATATTAACACAATATAAGTAACATTTCTATTAAAACACAACAATAACAACCCAAAGCATTTACTATTTAACTTATTCATTTTACATCTAATTAATTATATATTATTAAAAATCATACCATCTTAATAATTCAACTACTTTATAAATATTATTATTAAAATTTTCATAAGATATCTTTGGTAAATTAAATGATTTTCTGATTTTTAATATAATATATAAAAATAATTACTATATTTCCTTATAAAAAAACTATATCAAAATTTAATTATATAATAATTTTTAATATACCATAAAATATACTCCACTTGATATTGATATCATATTTAATTAGAGCATAGAAATGAAATTGCCAAATTAATTCACGCACATCCTTTATGAATCACATTTTAAATATTTCTCATTCATAAATTTTAAATATTTCTGGTTCATAATGATACATCATAACTTAATTATAATGGAGTTTCTTTTACTTGTACATAAAAATATACTTTAAATATTTATTTTGATAATTGGTTTATATATATATATATATATATATATTATATTTAATTTTTTTAAATTGAGATAAGTTAAAAAAAAAGAAAAAAGAAAATATTATAAAAAATTATTAATTTTAACTTAAAAAAATTACAATTATGTTATAATTAACAGAAAAATTATATTAATATTGTTAAAATAAGTACAAATTTTTAGTTTTATAGTAAAAGTGTGCATTAGATAATTCCTAAATTGTCTAGCATGAAATAATTTGTTTTGTTTTGATCAAAAGTAGAGAATGAACAACTATTTTTTTTATTAAAATGTTTTAAGCTAAATCTCAATTTCAAAATATTTATGACAATATTGACTTCCCTAACATATTAACTCATCAAAACAATGAGCATTTAGAAAAACTATCAAATTGATGTATGAGACCCCTCCAAGTCTATAGAGGTATTACCCTATCTCCTCTGGATTTAAACTTGTGACCTCTTAGAAGGAAACACATGTTCTTAACCATTAGACCCACTCATACTTAGAAGATAATAACTAAAACAACACATGGAACAAGTTTTATTGTGACATGTAGTCTTTTATGTTACAATTCTAAATTTCATATTCTAATTTGTATTAAAAGTTCAATCATATTAAAAATTAAATTTATTTATACATAGTCACTAAAAATTCTTCAAAAAAATTACAATAAATACTTCAAAAAATTATATTGTGATAAAAAAAATTATATTGTGATAAAAAAAATTATATTGTGACAACAAATTATATTGTGACATGTGATCTTCTATATTGTTATTCAAAAAAAATTGTGACATATAATCTTCTATATTGATATTTTGCAATTCATTTTATTTTTAAAAAATTTAATTTTATACATATTCACTAAAAATACTTAAAAATATATATATAGTGATAAAAAATCATATTGTGACATGTGATCTTCTACATTGTTAATCCAAAATAAAATAATTTGTAACATTTAATTTCTTCATTCATATTTTTTGTTATTTCAAAATAAAATAATTTATAAAATGTAATTTTTTACATTAATATGTAATTTTTTACAGATCATCTTATATCCTTTGCATTAAAATTTCTACATTGTTATTCCAAAATAAAATAATTTGTAACATGTAATTTCTTCCTTCATATTTTGCTATTCCAAAATAAAATAATTTATAACATGTAATTTTTTACAGATCATATCTTATATCCTTTGCACTAGAATTTTGTAGTCATTCAAACAACACTTTTATTAAAAAAAACAAAAAAAAACTTTATTATGACATGTGATCTTCTACATTGTTATTCTAGTAACATCTATGCAATCCATTCAACCACTATGAGTTGGTGTTATTCTAACAACATCTATGCAATTTATTCAATCACTATGAGTTGGAGTCTTCGATTATCTATCCTTTCACATTATGTTTTCACTAATTTAAAGCCTCTTTTTTATAAAATACAATTTTACAAATTTTAATGAAGGTCATAGTCTTCTCAATCATCACTGCCATATATAAAAATTTAAAAAATATCCAAGGGTCAGGTTTATGAAGTGTGAATAAAGTATGGCCCTAAGCATATCTAATTAATTATAGTAAATCATTGGTCAACCCTAATCTCTAAGAAACAACAAATCAGCATTTAATATTCCATGGCATCATAACATTAAAAATTTCATTTTCGTCCCATTCGAACCAGAGATACCGTTGAAACAATCAAACGGTCGAATTCAAATACGTATATCCTACCAAAGACCAAAGTAGTCCTCTTCACGAAAGACTTGATCAGCCGAAGACCAGCTGTGTCACATATCTTGTTATATCCAAGCGGCTGCCATTGGAGCCATTGCTTGATAAAACTTGATTGAAAGCTTTTTATTGTTAAAAAAAAAGTGGCTACTCAACTCATGAAGGCAGTTCAATAAAACGGCTATAGCGGAGAAGCCGCAGCTCTTCGGGTAAAATTGTTGTTATATCTGAAATCACTGTTCAATTCCTTTCACTCGCTTGGCTTCTTATGAAATATAGAATTTTCTGGTTTGTATCCCATAACATATTGTGTCTAAATTTGAATTACTGTTATCCTCCACAGAGAAACATTATTTTGAATTACTGTTATGAGAAACATTATTTTGCAGTGTGAATTCATTAGAGAAACATTATTTTGAATTACTGTTATGAGAAACATTATTTTGCAGTGTGATTTCATTATATTGAATTACTGTTATCCTCCACAGAGAAACATTATTTTGAAAGTTTCAGTGGTCATAGTATTAACCACATCAAGGATTGGCTTATGAAATAACAGATAAGGTGCAAGGATTGCTTATTTAGAGAGGGGTGTTTCCTTTTTCCCATATTTTCTTGAGATTGGTTTCTGAATTTTGATTTGGTAAAGCTACATGTTCAAAGATAGATCCATGTTTATTAGGCACATCAGTTAGGAATTCCGAAGTTCAAATTTTTACTTTGAGATTATAAAGCAAATAGTTATTTATATTAAAGATAGGTTAAATTTTAAATGTGTAGAAATTTATATTCATATTCATATATATTTTTTTGGAGGGAACAATTCTTAATGTTTTCATTTAAAAACCAAACATATTACTTGCAAAAATTGAATTTGGGTGGGAGAAAATATTCCTCAACAAAAACCACTTTGACTAAATCCAATTAACCTTACAGTTCATATTCATATTCATATATTTTGTGAAATTCTCTTCTCACATCTTTTTCAATCCTAAAAATTGTGCTTTTTCATTAATAAAAAAAAAATAAGATACAACTGATCTTTTTCATTGAATAAAATATGTATCCAGAGACCATGTTGATGTCCTAGAATTTGTTACATGCTGCACAAGGTGGATATCCCAATCCCAGCTCCAAAGAAAGGTGAGTTGTTGAAGTTGGAGGCAGTCAGCTTGAATCCATATGATTGCACATGTCAAAAA
Source organism: Picea engelmannii (assembly GCA_009831015.1). Classification (NCBI taxonomy): domain Eukaryota; kingdom Viridiplantae; phylum Streptophyta; class Pinopsida; order Pinales; family Pinaceae; genus Picea; species Picea engelmannii. Next base: position 62,554 of record ML818208.1, read on the forward strand.
GGCCCTTTTCCGTCCAATCTTTCCTCATACACTTCCTTGTACACCAGGCAAGGACGGAATTGTTTTCTGTTTTATTTACACTATCAGAATTTTCACATGGTTAGGGTTAGTTAAATAAATTTATTTTGGTAAATGTGTATAGTTTATAATCTTTGATGTTAGCTATAGAAGTAGCAATATGTTTTTTTTTGAATTAAATATTATATTGTAGTGATTTATATGTTGGTTTAATACATTAATATTAAAGTATTATATATATATATATATATATATATATATATATAATTTTTAATTTTTTATTATTATTTTAATGAGTTATGTTATATGAATATTTTTTTGATAGTGAGTTGTAGAGACTTCTAGGTACAATTAGAGTTTTATAGTCTTTGTACTATGTTTCACTCAAATGGCATGAGTTTGATAGGGATGTGTTTGGTGTAATTCTAGATTGAATTTGGTAGAATAGTTACCTGCCAAAGGAAGTACACTTTATTTCTCAAAGCCCTTCCAATAAAAAACAAAATTCCTTAATCCTTAATAGACCAACCCCATCTGGATTAGTACAAGTAGAAGCATTCACAAATAGGGTCTATAATTGCTTATGAAATATTCTTCAAACCTTAGATATTACATCATTATTAAAATGAAACTACACTCAATTTTGTTATGTGTCATATACAATCTTGCAATATGATTGATACAATAGCTTTTACAACTTGATACAAATTAGGCTAAAACCTTGAATATATATGGGTTAGGTTCACATACCAAAACCCTAAGTGTGCTCCTAGAAGCTACACAATGTCCACATAACTCACTACAACCACTTGATAAGTTGGGGGTTAGATATACCTCAAGTGTGGACCCAATGAAATCTAATGGTCCTAGGTCGATCCACCTTTCTATCTAATAGATCAATGTGTTTATCACCATCACACTGATCAACGACACGCTAGCCACACTACACAAGTCAATTAACCATCTTGCTAGCCACACTGTGTGATTCAACTAAGCATCATGATAGCCACATTGTATGAGTCATCTAAGAAATGTGCCATCCATCCCACACCTTGAAACTGCTTCAAGTTTCTTTACACACAACGTTCAAACATCCCCCTTAAACACAACTTGGAGGTCGATAATAAAATTACATCAACATCCCCCCTTAATTTATTTTGGTAGGGATAAATACAACATGATCAATCAATGCTAGCAACCAATAAACTAATCAAGGAAAGGTACAATAACTCTCTCTAAAGAGAAACCTAAAGAACTTCCACCTCCAAAAAACAACTCTACATGATCCTCTTTAGAATATTGAAGTAGCTCATGCATCACACTCTAAAACATCTTCTGCATTCAATGACAAAGAATGATAGCATGTGCATTAATAATTAGAATAGGAACTCAAGTCCCCTCAAACATTGTCAACAAACAATCTGCATGCTATCTAACAAAACTCAAGTTGATCATGTTAGATTTTTAGGGAAAAATAGAAGCAACTATATCTTTTCAAAAATTGAACTCTACTGTAGATATAGATCAACACTTAAAACAAAATCTGAAGTATATTAAAAATAAAAAGTATAGAATTGAACGTGATAAAGAAAAAAAATCTTTTGACTAAAGCTGATCATGAACAAAAGAGAAAATTACTGAATGTAAATTAGATGCAGATTTCAAACATGAGTAAAACAATTAAAGATGTACCTGATGTTTAGTTGTTTTCCTCTTTAATATGCTCAAAAATTTATGTTTAAAGATCACGAATCAAAACCCCAAGGGTTTGATCTCAATCATGATCTTAAGTGAATTGTTTGCCAAGGAGGACTCAAGGATAAAACCCCAAAAACAAGATCATAGGATCAAACCAAAAACTTTCCATCTTGTATTGTAGTGCTACAATCAATTAGGGCTTATCAAACCCTACAACAAAATCTGGTAAGTAGAGTAGAAAGCAAGAGACAATAATAGAATACACCAGTAGCAACATAGGAGATATAAAGGGACGCCTATGAGTCAACGACAACCTTAAGGCACCCAACGACAACTTGGAATGAAACAAAGAGGAGGCTGCAACACCCAACTACAACAAAGAGAGGCAATGACACTCTGCAATAACAAGGAGAGGGAAGCATTCACCCTGTAACAACAGAAGGGAGGATCTGCGACACCCTAACCTAGCAAGCACACCATAAATGAAGCTCCTAGCCAGCAAGATAATAAATTCCAAGGAGATCGTACCTTAGAACTATAAGAGAGATTCCACCAAGGAGACCGTACCAAAACAAAGAGACTAAACTAAGGTAGCCGCAACAGAAATCAGACTAAGGGATGAGAGTGAGGAGTGAAAGATGATGTGAAACAAAGAGAGAGAGGGGTGAGGGTTCTTTTATAGTTTAGGAAAATGGGTTAGGGTTAGGTTTATAAAAAATCTAGTAATTAAAAAAAATAAAAAAAATATTTTAATTAATAAAAAATATTAATTAAAAAGTCAAATAAGTCAAAGTGACTTAAATAATCCCAACACCAAATCAAACAAGAAGGGGAATGAAACCAAGCAAGTGGATATTACAAGAGAAAGTCAAGGGGGTCCTCTTCAATGGAAAACATGCCCACATAAGTCTCACGGTAGCTTATAAACTTTTATCATCGCTCCGTAAGAGGAAACATCAATGATGTGGTCATGTTCACCTTCGTAGCTACTCTTAGGTCTCATGGACCATCCCGTGAGAGAGGAATAATATCACACATCATCACATCTTGGTACTCAACCAAGACCCACCTGGTCCTAGACCAGGTTACCCCAAAACACATATGGGGGCCCTAGAACACATCTAGGGTCTTATCCACCAAGATACAAGACCAAGGATCAACCCAAGTGTGAAATAATGATTCCCTAGAACACATCTAGGGACTTACATCATCAACCACCAAGGAACACATCCAAGGATAAATCCAAGCACCAAGCAAATATTCCCTGGAACACATCCAGGGGCCCTAGAACACATCTAAGGACTTACTGCTTGGCCATTGACCAATAACCCTAGTTGTATACTAGGGGCCCTCACTAGGGTCTTTTTCCATGGTTCTAACTGCTTGGTCCCAAACCAAGAAACCCCAGGAGTGCACTAGGGGCCCTAGATCTCAGCTAGGGTCTTATGCCATCCTCTCGGAGAATGGCTCTTGCATCTGCACTAATTTCAACACTCCCTCTCAACAAGAGAGGCATTCTCAACAACACCAAGCTTGTCTCAAAAGTACACAAACTTTGTCAAGGACAGAGGCTTGGTCAAAATATTTGTGGTTTGTTCCATTTTCGTAACATACTAAATACTCATAATGTTCTTCTGCACAATGTCCCAAACATAATGATATCTCATCTCAACGTGTTTCAATTTTTCATGAAACATCGGATTCTCGAAGAGGTTTATACAACTTTGGTTATCACAATGGATTATTGTGGGTTCCAACTCAACACTGAACAAATCTAAGAGTATCTTTCTGAGCCACACTACTTCTCTACTAGCAGCAGTTGCAACAATGTATTCTTTCTTTGCAATGCTATGGGATATGGAGCCCTATTTTCTGCTGGACCAAGAGATCATAATTGAACCCAAAATGAAACAATATCTGAAAGTACTCTTCCAGTCCACTGTACTGTCCATCTAATCTGAATTTGTAAAACCTTGAAGAATTACCCCTCCACTGGAAGTATATCTGAGCCCATAGGCTATAGTTTCCCCGACATATCTGAGAACATGTTTAACAACAACCATATGATTATGTTTTGGTTCACACATGAACTGAGTGAGGGAATTCATTGCATAACAAATGTCTGGTCTGGTATGTACTAGATACATTAAGGACCCAATGATATGATGATATACAGTGGGGTTTTCTAGATCTGAACTTGTGGCTTGATCATGTTAGAAATCATAGGTGTGAACATGGAATTACAGTCCATCATGCCAAATATGCGAAGCACATCAACTGCATACTTTCTTTTTGAGAGAAAGATCTCACCTAGTTTCTACCACACCTCTAAGACAAGAAAGTAATGCATAAGACCCAAGTCTTTCATTTCAAATTATGCTGATAACTCCCTCTTAGTCTGAGATATAAGATGTTCGTCTCCTGTAAGGAACAAATCATCCACATATAAAACCAAGATAACAAGATGATTCTGCACAATCTTTATATAAATATTAGGATCTACTATATTCTTGGAGAATCCAAGACTCTATGGATAATGGTCAATTCTTCCATACTAAGCTATCAGAGCTTGTTTCAATCCATACAAGGATTTCTTGAATTTGCAGACATGGGATTATTTCCCATGGATCACGAAACCCTCAAGTTGCTCGATATAAAACTTTTGATCAACTTCACCATTAAGAAAGGAAGTCTTAACATCCATTTGGTGAAGTTTCCAATAAAAAATTGAAGCAAGAGAGATAATAATTCTGATAGAAGTATACCTGGAAACAAGAGAAAATATCTTGTCATAGTCAATTCCTTCTTTATGAGAGAATCCATGAGCCACAAATCTAGCTTTGAATTTTTCAACACTGCCATATGCTGCATGCTTTATTTTGTAAATCCATTTAGAGGTTACCACTGATTTTGCATGAGGTCTTGGGACCACTTCCCATACATCATTCTTTAATATTGACTCATACTCTTCTATTATGGCATCCTTCCACACTTTATGTTTTGAGGTCTCTTCAAAGGTGGAAGGTTCTGAGTCAATCACTAGATTCAACTGTGCTATTAGGACAGAGTACTTATCTAGTTTCTTCCTTTCTTTGAAGGTACCTTTAGGTGCTACATGTTTTTATGTTTCCTTTAGAATTTCTCGGCACCAATATGGATTTCTTTTAACTAGAGGTTTCTCTAAGGGAAACTCAACATAATCCCTTATGGCATCCACTGAAGGCTCTATGGTCTCCTCCCTCTACTCATCTAGTAGTGGTGTATCTAAAGGTTCTAGAGATGGAGTTTCCTACTCCTCTGTATCACATGGAAGTTCTTTGGAATGACGAAAGGGTGATTCCTCATGAAAATTTACGTCTCTTTTGACCTCAATGAAAATTTTCCCTGATACATAAATTTTGTATGCTTTTGAGGTTTCACTATATTCCAAAAAGGTTCCTTTCTTTCCGGAGGGCTCTAACTTAGTCCTCTTTTCTTTAGGTATATGAATGTAGACTAGACTACTAAAGATTCTCAAATGGTCAACTGAAGGATTCTTACCAGTGAAGACTTCTTCTGGATTTTTCTCTTCTAGGTATTTATGAGGACACATGTTATGAATATGGATTGCAATGCTTGCAGCTTCGTCCCAAAGAGATAAATGTAGATTTTGATCATACATCATGGCTTTGGATGCTTCATAGATCATTATATTCTTTCTTTTTGCAACCCCATTCTGTTGGGGATTATAAGGCACAATCAACTCCCTCTTAATCCTTGAAGCCCGACAAAGATCATCGTACTTGTGGGAGTCAAATTATTTTCCATTGTCTATTATGAAAACATGGATGTGTCTACCTGTCTGATTCTCAACAAGATGCTTAAAATCCTGAAATTTGCTGAAAGATTCATCTTTAGTCTTCAAAAAATAAATCCAAGTTTTACGAGAGAAATCATCAATAAAAATGATATAATAAAGACAACCATTCATAGATGGAGCAGTCATAGGTCCACAAAGATTAGATTGAATAAGATATAAAATTCCATTAGTTTTTCTATTACTGCGAGGGTTAGATTTCTTTGTATTCTTACTGAGAGCACAACCTCTACAAACACTATCATGCTCAAATGAAAAAACTGGCATACATGTTACCATATTTTACAAACCCGGGAGTGCGTTGTAGTTAATATGTCCAAGCCTTATGTGCCATAACTTGCAGGGGTTTATCATCTTGTGAGCTAATGCTTGAACAACTTGACTAGTGATTTTGTAAATTCTACTCTCTTGAGTTTCGATAGTCATGGATGAGCTCAAACTCCCATTTGAGGGCCACATGAGAGCCTTCCCTTTTGGAGAAAGCTACTAAGTACCCTTTTCTTTCTAACACTCCAACTGAGATGAGTTTTTTCTTTAATCCAGGAACATAAATTATTTCATTGATATGAAATGCATTACCTATCTGAAGTTGAAAGGATGTTGATCCAAACCCTTTGATTTCATAGGTTCGATCATCATCCAATTCTACCTTCACATTAAAATTCTTATCCCGATAGTTTACAAGATTCTGTTTGAAGCCTGTGATGTGTTTGGAGGCCCCATTTTCCACTAACCAAACATCCTTTGACTTGGCTATAGTGCCAGAGAGGGCCGAGATAAGATAGAATTCTCGACGTTGTTCTTGCTCTTTAGTGGCTTCCCTCCTTCTTCTTCTTTGAAGTTCTTCTTCCTCAGTTGAAACTAAAGCATGAAACCTACCTCTTTGCTTCTGCTATGAAGGAGGGTTCCTGCAGTCTTTTTCGTAATGACCTGGCCTTTTACAGTTAAAGCGTATTATTTTAGATAAATGTCAGTGAAAGTGAGATTGCTTACCTTGGGGTTTCTTACCTTTTCCTTTGTGCTGAGGAAACTTATTCCATCTCTTGGCTTTGACTGAAAGAGCATTGTCTCTTACTGTTGAGGGCTCATTTTTGCTTTTGATTCTACCCTCTTATTCTAAGAAATCATGCCATAATCTCTCGAAGTTAGGTTGAACTTCTCTTCCATTGACCGAAGAGTTAAAAGTATCCCATGAGTCAAGGAGGCCATCAACTGCAGTTTGTACAAGGTCATCATCATCCACTACAATTATAATTGTTGTAAGATGAACTCTGGTTTTAGCAATCTTGGAAAAGAAGGCAGAGATAGGTTCGTCCTTCCCCATATTTAATGTACATAGTTGTTTCTTCAATATCCTATTTTGAGTTGGATCCTTCTTTTCATATAGGTTTGCTAGGGCATCAAAGCATTCCTTGGTTATCCTTAGATGACCAATGAGGGGCATCATGTTATCCTCAATTGAATCAAATATGATTCTTTTAGCTTTGTTCTGCCTCTTTTTATATGCTTCCCTACCTGTATTTGAAGTGGTTTCTTCTATCACCATGGTAACCAACTCATCAAAATCACCCTCTTCTAGTATGTTAAACACCCTAGCCTTCCAAACATTGAATTTGGATGCCCCTTCAAGCCTATCTTATGCTTTGACTGAAGATGAAGCCATGCTGATTTGAAGATAAAAATCCTTATTGTTGATCTGTGAAACAAACCCTAAAACAAGGATTTATGCAGGCTCAGAATTTTGCCACTATTGAGCTCTTTTCACACCCTATGCTCTGATTCCATGTTATATTTTTAGGGAAAAATAGAAACAATGGTATCTATTCAAAAATTGAACTCTACTGTAGATATAAATCATCACTTAAAATAAAATCTTAAGTAGATTAAACATATAAAGTATAGATCTGAACATGCTAAAGAAAAACAATCTTTTGACTAAAGTTGATCATGAACATAAGAGAAAATTATTGAATGTAAATTAGATGCAGATTTCAAACATGAGTAAAACGAGATCTGAACTTTACCTTAGTAAAACAATTAAAAATGTACCTGATGTTTAGTTGTTGTCCTCTTTAATATGCTTAGAATTGTTTTTTTTAAATATCATGGATCAAAACCCCAAGGGTTTGATCTCAATCATGATATTAAGTGAACTATTTGCTAAGAAGGACTCAAGGATAAAACCCCCAAAACAAGATCATATGATCAAACCAAAAACTTTCCATCCTGTATTGTAGTGTTACAGTCAATTAGGGCTTGTCAAAGCCTACAAAATAATATAGTAAGTAGAGGTAGCAAGAAGGAGACAATAATAGAAGACACCACCAACAACATAGGATATATCAAGGGCTTCCTATGAGGTAGCGGTAGCCTTAAGGAACCCAACAAAATCTTGGAATGAAACAAAGAGGAGGCTGCAACACCCAACTACAACAAAGAGAGGCATCGACACTCTGTAATAACAAGGAGAGGGTACCAGTCACCCTATAATAGAAGAAGGGAGGATCCAAGACACCCTAACCCAACAAGCACACTAGAAATGAAGCTCCCAAATAGCAAGATAATAAATTCCAAGGAGGTTGTACCTTAGAATTGTAAGAGAGATTCCACCAAGGAGACCGTACCAAAACAAAGAGACCAAATTGAGGTAGCCACAACAAAAATCAGACTAAGGGATGAGAGTGAGGAGTGAAAGATGATGTGAAAAAAAGAGAGAGGGGTGAGGATTACTTTATAGTTTAGGAAAATGGGTAGGGTTAGGTTTATAAAAAAAAAAAAAATTAAAAAAAATGAAAAATAATATTTTTTTTAATAAAAAAATATTAATTAAAAATTCAAATAAGTCAAAATGACTTATAAAATCCCAACACCACATCAAACAAGAAGGGGAACGAAACCAAGCAAGTGGATACTACAAGACAAAGTCAAGGGGGTCATCTTCAATGGAAAACATGTCCACATAAGTCTCATGATAGCTTATAAACTTTTATCATCAATACATAAGAGAAAACATCAATGATGTGGTCATGTCCATCTTCGTAGCTGCTCCTAGGTCTCATGGACCATCCCAGGAGAGAGGAAGAATATCACACATCATCACATCTTGGTACTCAACCAAGACCCACCTGTTCCTAGACCAGGTTACCCTAGAACACATATGGGGGGCCTATAACACATCTAGGGTCTTATCCACCAAGGTACAAGACCAAGGATCAACCCAAGCGTTAAGATAGGATTCACTAGAACACATCCAGGGGCTCTAGAACACATCTAGGGATTTAGATCATCAACCACCAAGGAACACATCCAAGGATCAATCCAAGCACCAGGAAAGGATTCCCCGGAACACATCAAGGGGCCCTAGAACACATCTAGGGATTTATTGATTGGTCCTTGACCAAGAACCCCAACAATATACTGGGGTCCGTCACTAGTGTCTTTTTCCATGGCTCTAACTTCTTGGTTGCAAACCAAGAAACCCTAGGAGTGCAATGGGGGGCCTAGATCTCAGCTAGGGTCTTATGCCATCCTCTTAGAGAATGGCTCTTGCAACTTCACTAATTTCAACAGATCAACATGCTAGTTAACAATTCACCACACAAGGTGCTTGAGTTAAATCATAATATGATCTCAACAAGTTGTGATCACACATCCTAACATTAAACATCAAGCAAGTCCATAAATATCAATATAGTCATAAATTTGGGACCTTGTTGGGGCTATATGTTGGTACTTAGTTGACAAACAACCAAAACAATGTCTAGTTGGGTTTACATAGCCCAACATCTCAACATCATCCCTCGTAAAGACAACTTTGAGGGATAAAAAATAGTGCACAACCACCACATGTAAACATGCCAATCATGTTTCCAAACATTTCCATCAAGGCTATCCAACATAGATTTCTACTACAACTAATCAATCAAAAAGAAGAATTGGGATTGTACAACTGTAAAGTCGACGAAACATGTATACATGAAGTCCTTAAACATTTGTTTAAATTCCACCACAACCAATATTCATCTGACCACAATCAACCATAGTAAGAAATATTGGTCCATATTATGCATCTTACACCTCTTCTGCAAAGATCTGTAACAATTCCTATCACCATAATCCTTAGACGAAGAACTAGAATTCCTCCTATTACAATGTTTAGGATGTCAATATGGCTTGAAGTATTTTTGTTACTAAATATAAGGTGTAATATGTGATTCCTACAAAATAAGGTGCAATATTTTGGCCAGTAAAGCAATACAAAATTCATTTGAACTAATAAGCTTCATCTTTGGCATATCATCCTCAACAATTAAATCAACAAAACCATTAATATTTAGTGTAAGATGTAATTCTTGCAATTCAATAAGTTAAACTCCATGTGGAAATGGAGTCTCACCATATCCAAGT
>ML818208.1:80493-122004 GCA_009831015.1 Picea engelmannii
GGTAGGGATAAATACAACATGATCAATCAATGCTAGCAACCAATAAACTAATCAAGGAAAGGTACAATAACTCTCTCTAAAGAGAAACCTAAAGAACTTCCACCTCCAAAAAACAACTCTACATGATCCTCTTTAGAATATTGAAGTAGCTCATGCATCACACTCTAAAACATCTTCTGCATTCAATGACAAAGAATGATAGCATGTGCATTAATAATTAGAATAGGAACTCAAGTCCCCTCAAACATTGTCAACAAACAATCTGCATGCTATCTAACAAAACTCAAGTTGATCATGTTAGATTTTTAGGGAAAAATAGAAGCAACTATATCTTTTCAAAAATTGAACTCTACTGTAGATATAGATCAACACTTAAAACAAAATCTGAAGTATATTAAAAATAAAAAGTATAGAATTGAACGTGATAAAGAAAAAAAATCTTTTGACTAAAGCTGATCATGAACAAAAGAGAAAATTACTGAATGTAAATTAGATGCAGATTTCAAACATGAGTAAAACAATTAAAGATGTACCTGATGTTTAGTTGTTTTCCTCTTTAATATGCTCAAAAATTTATGTTTAAAGATCACGAATCAAAACCCCAAGGGTTTGATCTCAATCATGATCTTAAGTGAATTGTTTGCCAAGGAGGACTCAAGGATAAAACCCCAAAAACAAGATCATAGGATCAAACCAAAAACTTTCCATCTTGTATTGTAGTGCTACAATCAATTAGGGCTTATCAAACCCTACAACAAAATCTGGTAAGTAGAGTAGAAAGCAAGAGACAATAATAGAATACACCAGTAGCAACATAGGAGATATAAAGGGACGCCTATGAGTCAACGACAACCTTAAGGCACCCAACGACAACTTGGAATGAAACAAAGAGGAGGCTGCAACACCCAACTACAACAAAGAGAGGCAATGACACTCTGCAATAACAAGGAGAGGGAAGCATTCACCCTGTAACAACAGAAGGGAGGATCTGCGACACCCTAACCTAGCAAGCACACCATAAATGAAGCTCCTAGCCAGCAAGATAATAAATTCCAAGGAGATCGTACCTTAGAACTATAAGAGAGATTCCACCAAGGAGACCGTACCAAAACAAAGAGACTAAACTAAGGTAGCCGCAACAGAAATCAGACTAAGGGATGAGAGTGAGGAGTGAAAGATGATGTGAAACAAAGAGAGAGAGGGGTGAGGGTTCTTTTATAGTTTAGGAAAATGGGTTAGGGTTAGGTTTATAAAAAATCTAGTAATTAAAAAAAATAAAAAAAATATTTTAATTAATAAAAAATATTAATTAAAAAGTCAAATAAGTCAAAGTGACTTAAATAATCCCAACACCAAATCAAACAAGAAGGGGAATGAAACCAAGCAAGTGGATATTACAAGAGAAAGTCAAGGGGGTCCTCTTCAATGGAAAACATGCCCACATAAGTCTCACGGTAGCTTATAAACTTTTATCATCGCTCCGTAAGAGGAAACATCAATGATGTGGTCATGTTCACCTTCGTAGCTACTCTTAGGTCTCATGGACCATCCCGTGAGAGAGGAATAATATCACACATCATCACATCTTGGTACTCAACCAAGACCCACCTGGTCCTAGACCAGGTTACCCCAAAACACATATGGGGGCCCTAGAACACATCTAGGGTCTTATCCACCAAGATACAAGACCAAGGATCAACCCAAGTGTGAAATAATGATTCCCTAGAACACATCTAGGGACTTACATCATCAACCACCAAGGAACACATCCAAGGATAAATCCAAGCACCAAGCAAATATTCCCTGGAACACATCCAGGGGCCCTAGAACACATCTAAGGACTTACTGCTTGGCCATTGACCAATAACCCTAGTTGTATACTAGGGGCCCTCACTAGGGTCTTTTTCCATGGTTCTAACTGCTTGGTCCCAAACCAAGAAACCCCAGGAGTGCACTAGGGGCCCTAGATCTCAGCTAGGGTCTTATGCCATCCTCTCGGAGAATGGCTCTTGCATCTGCACTAATTTCAACACTCCCTCTCAACAAGAGAGGCATTCTCAACAACACCAAGCTTGTCTCAAAAGTACACAAACTTTGTCAAGGACAGAGGCTTGGTCAAAATATTTGTGGTTTGTTCCATTTTCGTAACATACTAAATACTCATAATGTTCTTCTGCACAATGTCCCAAACATAATGATATCTCATCTCAACGTGTTTCAATTTTTCATGAAACATCGGATTCTCGAAGAGGTTTATACAACTTTGGTTATCACAATGGATTATTGTGGGTTCCAACTCAACACTGAACAAATCTAAGAGTATCTTTCTGAGCCACACTACTTCTCTACTAGCAGCAGTTGCAACAATGTATTCTTTCTTTGCAATGCTATGGGATATGGAGCCCTATTTTCTGCTGGACCAAGAGATCATAATTGAACCCAAAATGAAACAATATCTGAAAGTACTCTTCCAGTCCACTGTACTGTCCATCTAATCTGAATTTGTAAAACCTTGAAGAATTACCCCTCCACTGGAAGTATATCTGAGCCCATAGGCTATAGTTTCCCCGACATATCTGAGAACATGTTTAACAACAACCATATGATTATGTTTTGGTTCACACATGAACTGAGTGAGGGAATTCATTGCATAACAAATGTCTGGTCTGGTATGTACTAGATACATTAAGGACCCAATGATATGATGATATACAGTGGGGTTTTCTAGATCTGAACTTGTGGCTTGATCATGTTAGAAATCATAGGTGTGAACATGGAATTACAGTCCATCATGCCAAATATGCGAAGCACATCAACTGCATACTTTCTTTTTGAGAGAAAGATCTCACCTAGTTTCTACCACACCTCTAAGACAAGAAAGTAATGCATAAGACCCAAGTCTTTCATTTCAAATTATGCTGATAACTCCCTCTTAGTCTGAGATATAAGATGTTCGTCTCCTGTAAGGAACAAATCATCCACATATAAAACCAAGATAACAAGATGATTCTGCACAATCTTTATATAAATATTAGGATCTACTATATTCTTGGAGAATCCAAGACTCTATGGATAATGGTCAATTCTTCCATACTAAGCTATCAGAGCTTGTTTCAATCCATACAAGGATTTCTTGAATTTGCAGACATGGGATTATTTCCCATGGATCACGAAACCCTCAAGTTGCTCGATATAAAACTTTTGATCAACTTCACCATTAAGAAAGGAAGTCTTAACATCCATTTGGTGAAGTTTCCAATAAAAAATTGAAGCAAGAGAGATAATAATTCTGATAGAAGTATACCTGGAAACAAGAGAAAATATCTTGTCATAGTCAATTCCTTCTTTATGAGAGAATCCATGAGCCACAAATCTAGCTTTGAATTTTTCAACACTGCCATATGCTGCATGCTTTATTTTGTAAATCCATTTAGAGGTTACCACTGATTTTGCATGAGGTCTTGGGACCACTTCCCATACATCATTCTTTAATATTGACTCATACTCTTCTATTATGGCATCCTTCCACACTTTATGTTTTGAGGTCTCTTCAAAGGTGGAAGGTTCTGAGTCAATCACTAGATTCAACTGTGCTATTAGGACAGAGTACTTATCTAGTTTCTTCCTTTCTTTGAAGGTACCTTTAGGTGCTACATGTTTTTATGTTTCCTTTAGAATTTCTCGGCACCAATATGGATTTCTTTTAACTAGAGGTTTCTCTAAGGGAAACTCAACATAATCCCTTATGGCATCCACTGAAGGCTCTATGGTCTCCTCCCTCTACTCATCTAGTAGTGGTGTATCTAAAGGTTCTAGAGATGGAGTTTCCTACTCCTCTGTATCACATGGAAGTTCTTTGGAATGACGAAAGGGTGATTCCTCATGAAAATTTACGTCTCTTTTGACCTCAATGAAAATTTTCCCTGATACATAAATTTTGTATGCTTTTGAGGTTTCACTATATTCCAAAAAGGTTCCTTTCTTTCCGGAGGGCTCTAACTTAGTCCTCTTTTCTTTAGGTATATGAATGTAGACTAGACTACTAAAGATTCTCAAATGGTCAACTGAAGGATTCTTACCAGTGAAGACTTCTTCTGGATTTTTCTCTTCTAGGTATTTATGAGGACACATGTTATGAATATGGATTGCAATGCTTGCAGCTTCGTCCCAAAGAGATAAATGTAGATTTTGATCATACATCATGGCTTTGGATGCTTCATAGATCATTATATTCTTTCTTTTTGCAACCCCATTCTGTTGGGGATTATAAGGCACAATCAACTCCCTCTTAATCCTTGAAGCCCGACAAAGATCATCGTACTTGTGGGAGTCAAATTATTTTCCATTGTCTATTATGAAAACATGGATGTGTCTACCTGTCTGATTCTCAACAAGATGCTTAAAATCCTGAAATTTGCTGAAAGATTCATCTTTAGTCTTCAAAAAATAAATCCAAGTTTTACGAGAGAAATCATCAATAAAAATGATATAATAAAGACAACCATTCATAGATGGAGCAGTCATAGGTCCACAAAGATTAGATTGAATAAGATATAAAATTCCATTAGTTTTTCTATTACTGCGAGGGTTAGATTTCTTTGTATTCTTACTGAGAGCACAACCTCTACAAACACTATCATGCTCAAATGAAAAAACTGGCATACATGTTACCATATTTTACAAACCCGGGAGTGCGTTGTAGTTAATATGTCCAAGCCTTATGTGCCATAACTTGCAGGGGTTTATCATCTTGTGAGCTAATGCTTGAACAACTTGACTAGTGATTTTGTAAATTCTACTCTCTTGAGTTTCGATAGTCATGGATGAGCTCAAACTCCCATTTGAGGGCCACATGAGAGCCTTCCCTTTTGGAGAAAGCTACTAAGTACCCTTTTCTTTCTAACACTCCAACTGAGATGAGTTTTTTCTTTAATCCAGGAACATAAATTATTTCATTGATATGAAATGCATTACCTATCTGAAGTTGAAAGGATGTTGATCCAAACCCTTTGATTTCATAGGTTCGATCATCATCCAATTCTACCTTCACATTAAAATTCTTATCCCGATAGTTTACAAGATTCTGTTTGAAGCCTGTGATGTGTTTGGAGGCCCCATTTTCCACTAACCAAACATCCTTTGACTTGGCTATAGTGCCAGAGAGGGCCGAGATAAGATAGAATTCTCGACGTTGTTCTTGCTCTTTAGTGGCTTCCCTCCTTCTTCTTCTTTGAAGTTCTTCTTCCTCAGTTGAAACTAAAGCATGAAACCTACCTCTTTGCTTCTGCTATGAAGGAGGGTTCCTGCAGTCTTTTTCGTAATGACCTGGCCTTTTACAGTTAAAGCGTATTATTTTAGATAAATGTCAGTGAAAGTGAGATTGCTTACCTTGGGGTTTCTTACCTTTTCCTTTGTGCTGAGGAAACTTATTCCATCTCTTGGCTTTGACTGAAAGAGCATTGTCTCTTACTGTTGAGGGCTCATTTTTGCTTTTGATTCTACCCTCTTATTCTAAGAAATCATGCCATAATCTCTCGAAGTTAGGTTGAACTTCTCTTCCATTGACCGAAGAGTTAAAAGTATCCCATGAGTCAAGGAGGCCATCAACTGCAGTTTGTACAAGGTCATCATCATCCACTACAATTATAATTGTTGTAAGATGAACTCTGGTTTTAGCAATCTTGGAAAAGAAGGCAGAGATAGGTTCGTCCTTCCCCATATTTAATGTACATAGTTGTTTCTTCAATATCCTATTTTGAGTTGGATCCTTCTTTTCATATAGGTTTGCTAGGGCATCAAAGCATTCCTTGGTTATCCTTAGATGACCAATGAGGGGCATCATGTTATCCTCAATTGAATCAAATATGATTCTTTTAGCTTTGTTCTGCCTCTTTTTATATGCTTCCCTACCTGTATTTGAAGTGGTTTCTTCTATCACCATGGTAACCAACTCATCAAAATCACCCTCTTCTAGTATGTTAAACACCCTAGCCTTCCAAACATTGAATTTGGATGCCCCTTCAAGCCTATCTTATGCTTTGACTGAAGATGAAGCCATGCTGATTTGAAGATAAAAATCCTTATTGTTGATCTGTGAAACAAACCCTAAAACAAGGATTTATGCAGGCTCAGAATTTTGCCACTATTGAGCTCTTTTCACACCCTATGCTCTGATTCCATGTTATATTTTTAGGGAAAAATAGAAACAATGGTATCTATTCAAAAATTGAACTCTACTGTAGATATAAATCATCACTTAAAATAAAATCTTAAGTAGATTAAACATATAAAGTATAGATCTGAACATGCTAAAGAAAAACAATCTTTTGACTAAAGTTGATCATGAACATAAGAGAAAATTATTGAATGTAAATTAGATGCAGATTTCAAACATGAGTAAAACGAGATCTGAACTTTACCTTAGTAAAACAATTAAAAATGTACCTGATGTTTAGTTGTTGTCCTCTTTAATATGCTTAGAATTGTTTTTTTTAAATATCATGGATCAAAACCCCAAGGGTTTGATCTCAATCATGATATTAAGTGAACTATTTGCTAAGAAGGACTCAAGGATAAAACCCCCAAAACAAGATCATATGATCAAACCAAAAACTTTCCATCCTGTATTGTAGTGTTACAGTCAATTAGGGCTTGTCAAAGCCTACAAAATAATATAGTAAGTAGAGGTAGCAAGAAGGAGACAATAATAGAAGACACCACCAACAACATAGGATATATCAAGGGCTTCCTATGAGGTAGCGGTAGCCTTAAGGAACCCAACAAAATCTTGGAATGAAACAAAGAGGAGGCTGCAACACCCAACTACAACAAAGAGAGGCATCGACACTCTGTAATAACAAGGAGAGGGTACCAGTCACCCTATAATAGAAGAAGGGAGGATCCAAGACACCCTAACCCAACAAGCACACTAGAAATGAAGCTCCCAAATAGCAAGATAATAAATTCCAAGGAGGTTGTACCTTAGAATTGTAAGAGAGATTCCACCAAGGAGACCGTACCAAAACAAAGAGACCAAATTGAGGTAGCCACAACAAAAATCAGACTAAGGGATGAGAGTGAGGAGTGAAAGATGATGTGAAAAAAAGAGAGAGGGGTGAGGATTACTTTATAGTTTAGGAAAATGGGTAGGGTTAGGTTTATAAAAAAAAAAAAAATTAAAAAAAATGAAAAATAATATTTTTTTTAATAAAAAAATATTAATTAAAAATTCAAATAAGTCAAAATGACTTATAAAATCCCAACACCACATCAAACAAGAAGGGGAACGAAACCAAGCAAGTGGATACTACAAGACAAAGTCAAGGGGGTCATCTTCAATGGAAAACATGTCCACATAAGTCTCATGATAGCTTATAAACTTTTATCATCAATACATAAGAGAAAACATCAATGATGTGGTCATGTCCATCTTCGTAGCTGCTCCTAGGTCTCATGGACCATCCCAGGAGAGAGGAAGAATATCACACATCATCACATCTTGGTACTCAACCAAGACCCACCTGTTCCTAGACCAGGTTACCCTAGAACACATATGGGGGGCCTATAACACATCTAGGGTCTTATCCACCAAGGTACAAGACCAAGGATCAACCCAAGCGTTAAGATAGGATTCACTAGAACACATCCAGGGGCTCTAGAACACATCTAGGGATTTAGATCATCAACCACCAAGGAACACATCCAAGGATCAATCCAAGCACCAGGAAAGGATTCCCCGGAACACATCAAGGGGCCCTAGAACACATCTAGGGATTTATTGATTGGTCCTTGACCAAGAACCCCAACAATATACTGGGGTCCGTCACTAGTGTCTTTTTCCATGGCTCTAACTTCTTGGTTGCAAACCAAGAAACCCTAGGAGTGCAATGGGGGGCCTAGATCTCAGCTAGGGTCTTATGCCATCCTCTTAGAGAATGGCTCTTGCAACTTCACTAATTTCAACAGATCAACATGCTAGTTAACAATTCACCACACAAGGTGCTTGAGTTAAATCATAATATGATCTCAACAAGTTGTGATCACACATCCTAACATTAAACATCAAGCAAGTCCATAAATATCAATATAGTCATAAATTTGGGACCTTGTTGGGGCTATATGTTGGTACTTAGTTGACAAACAACCAAAACAATGTCTAGTTGGGTTTACATAGCCCAACATCTCAACATCATCCCTCGTAAAGACAACTTTGAGGGATAAAAAATAGTGCACAACCACCACATGTAAACATGCCAATCATGTTTCCAAACATTTCCATCAAGGCTATCCAACATAGATTTCTACTACAACTAATCAATCAAAAAGAAGAATTGGGATTGTACAACTGTAAAGTCGACGAAACATGTATACATGAAGTCCTTAAACATTTGTTTAAATTCCACCACAACCAATATTCATCTGACCACAATCAACCATAGTAAGAAATATTGGTCCATATTATGCATCTTACACCTCTTCTGCAAAGATCTGTAACAATTCCTATCACCATAATCCTTAGACGAAGAACTAGAATTCCTCCTATTACAATGTTTAGGATGTCAATATGGCTTGAAGTATTTTTGTTACTAAATATAAGGTGTAATATGTGATTCCTACAAAATAAGGTGCAATATTTTGGCCAGTAAAGCAATACAAAATTCATTTGAACTAATAAGCTTCATCTTTGGCATATCATCCTCAACAATTAAATCAACAAAACCATTAATATTTAGTGTAAGATGTAATTCTTGCAATTCAATAAGTTAAACTCCATGTGGAAATGGAGTCTCACCATATCCAAGTGGAATATCATAAATGGTTTCACCTTAGGTACAATCGAAACAACAATACCTATCCATAACTTTTCCCAAGTACACCACCTATATATCCCATCTTCCACAACAACTAGGAACCAATACCGTTAATATTATTTTCAAACTAAAGAGAAAATTACTATCAAAATATTGATGGTAGAAAGGAACATTTAATAGTAAAACAAAATTCTTCAAACTTTCATACCCATTTCATAAATCCATATCAAGGTAGGGTATCAATTTTAATCTAGAAACCACAGTTCGTTCCACATATAAAGTATATGTAGTTTAACATATAACTTGGCATATTGCGATAACAGTTTCTCAAAAAGAGTTAGGGTGTCAACAAAGAACATAAATCGGATCATCATGGGGATGCCTAATATACCGTTACAATATAAATATAATTGATACAATAAATGATACAATTACCTTTGATGATAACTCTTAGTTCGCAATTTGAAAAGTGGTTGTAAATACAATTTAATTGTTGGGAATTAGATTAATGTCTATATTTTTTTTTGGAGGAAACTCTTTGAATATTTCTCATGATTTATGGATGCTAAATGGGGTTTTTATCAGACAAATCGGTAAGTGCATACACAAACTAATCTCCCTAACTTCAACAAGAAGATAGAACAAAACAAGGCAGAATACAAGTTTCTCCTTAGATTTCATTGTAATATAAACTAGTTCAGAGAGGGACACATGGCATACCATTTAAATGGTGTTTGATACTCGCTAGTGTCGTTGCTCCATATTTGGATTTGTGGGATGGTGAACCTGTTAAGAAGAACAAACAAACAAAGAGAGAAAACAATGATATATATATTCCAATGAAGCCCACGTATAAGATCAAAGAGTTATACAATAAAAGTAGAGACACCTTTATAGGGGAAGAAATGTATTACTGCATTATATTGAATGAAAGTGGAGAATACAACCTATGCCTTGATGTTGCAAGGTCCCTTCCAACGACCATTTGCTTCAACACACATAGCTTTGCTCCAATTCTTTTGATGAAGAGTATTCACACCCTGACTTGGAGAGCTAAAGAAAAGCTATCACAAGTACAATCTTCAGCAGAATTCTTCATGCATAAGCCAACTTAGCCTTTCCCATGAGAGATCCATCTTTATATAGGGTGTGTTAGCACTCTGAAATTTTTTTCCGACTGAATAGACAAACGATAGAGGTAACTGTTTCAACCAACTTTAGAGCTGAGGCACTAGCCTTCTCAACTCAGAGAGGGATCTCTCGTGTCACTGAGTATTCCTTTGATAATCAGTGGCTAGATTTGGTTTATTTTGGGGGGGTTTTATAAAGTTGATGGCCAAGAAGAGGAGGGACACACAGGGCTATGGAGTCAAAATTTCTAAAAATGAATGAAAACAATGATCAACAGGTAGAACTCTCCAGAGGATAAAGGCTAAATGAGGCAATGAATCTGAGTTATGGATTGATATTTGCAGAGTGTAAGAGGAAAGGGGAAAAAAAGTAACTGCATCAAAGCATTAATAAAATGAATTCTGAATTAGTTAAGAAGACAATTACACAGTTTAAATTTCTTAAGCCAAGAGCATCATAAGATGAATTCTAGGCCTTTAACTCTCCAATTTAAAGAAGAAAATGCAAATGGAATTAAAGAATACAGGAAATACAAACGATGAAGGAGGAAAAAACTCATATCATAACCATTAGAATCTTTTCATAAATAGTTCAAAATGCTTCTGCATATGTATTCAATTCAGTCCCCAAAAAATTACAATAGAGTCCAAAACGACTAGAATTGTGCCCTTGCACTTGTTCCCACCATTAATACACTCAGAACCTCTAATACTTATACAATTCTAGTTCCTCCAGTGTGCAGTCAGTTACAATAACTGAAATGAAATGGTTCATCTTCTACAATAATTACAAATGACATTTTTCAGAAAAAAACGTTTCATGATCCCTGCAGATTCCCCTGACGCTCCAACTCCTTCTTTTGCCACGTTCTCTTTGAAATGTCACTTATACTCTTTCAAATTTAATCCCATTTATCTATATTCTCATTAAATATTTGGGAATAATATATTTGAAATGAAAATAATTCCCAAATATTTTCTATCTTGTAGAATTAAATTTCCATAATTTAATTCACGCTCGTGGTTTTTAAAACCATGTCTTGTTTGCCCAATTCACCATTTCATCATTAAAAACATTTATTGTGTAATGTTTTTCCAATTTTCGTTGTGAAAATATATTTACTGTGTGTTGTTTCCAGTTTATCGTCTTTGGTAAAATACCTTTTATCTTCTTCTTTTACTTCTGTAAATCTTTGGATAAAGAATTATCCAAGTCTTCTTTCACATGCATCTTCCCATTTAAATATTTTGCATGGAAATAAACATTAATGTCTTTAATTTGTAAAAAATCAATCTTACCTTCGTAAAACCTTTTCACCATGAGGAGGAATTTCATTTATTAGAAATTCCATATTTGTTGTTGAAATGCACTCCTGGAAAAATGATGCACATTAAACATATGATAAATGGTGCATTTATTACATCGGGCTTTGGCTGGAGTGGTTTAATCCAAATTGATTTTACCTCCAATATGCTCCATGTAAAAACACGTGTCCACCAAATAAACCATGGTAATTTTTCTCAGCCCGCCTTCACATAATTAACCTCGTCTCTATTTCAATCCCCGATATGTATGTGTGCCCTCCATCCAACCTTTGACTTTTCCACATTATAAATTGAGATTCGTGCCCATGATATGATTTGACGTGATTCCATAAATTAAATATTGGATTAAATATTAATATAAATATTTTAATATAAAAATATTTAAATTAATAATAATAAACCCCTTTTTTCTATTTTTTAAGGACTTTGGGCATATGAGGCTTAACACATGACTTTGTGGATAGGATTAGGGTGCTTAATAAAAGGAATATTTTTTTATTTTCAACGGGAATATGAATATAAGGGTAAAAATGAATGAAGTGATGGAACTAAGGGATTTAGATAAGAATTAAAGCTAGGTATAGGCTTGGGATATTTGCCAATTTTTTACTCATGGAGTACATGACCATTTTGGATGATCCATTGGGTGAACGATTTAGGTGATGGGAGCTTGATGGAGCTGGTGAAAAGTCTTAAATTCTAAGTGGAATGATAACACAAGGACAAGCTTCTTTGGAAAAATAAAATGCAGATTAGCAGGTGATAATACCATCAACTTTCGATATCGGGGGTTGGAAAAAATGGTTTTGAGTAGACCACTTTTCGCTCCGATGTACCTCTGGTGTCGCCACGCGTCCACGAAAAGGAACCACGGTATTTTCCTTGGCCCTCTCTCACATAATTAAACCTCGTGCTATTTCATTGCCCGATATGGGTCTTGGCCATTGATCTGGGCTGCTCCATGATCTATGGTCTGTCAGGCCCCACCTTTCACGCCTCTGCTATATTGGCCCTTCTCCACCAGATGTATCCTGGTACTCCAAATCACATCGTATCTCTACACTACTTTATCCCTCTGCTAAATCCAAAATTTGTAGTCCATATCGAATTTTTATGGTGATAAAAGGGTAAAATAGGGATGGATGAGGAGATTAGGATGATCCCACTAAATCAGAGAAGTGAGTAAGATCCAAATCGATCAGAGGCCACCTCATCTTCTAGAAGATTCCTTCTAGAACTTTCATGAATTTCCTCTTTTTCCCTTTGTTTGAGCATCTTCGCACCCCATGCACAAGTAGCATGCGACGATGCAATAGTCTAGTTTTGGTGAAGCATGCAATGATCATGCATCGTCGTACCCCAAGTATTTAGCAAGGTGCGATGATCTCCTTTGATATGGTTTTTAGGAAAATAAAGATGATTCATTCTTCTCATGGAGAAAGTCTCATTTAGTATCTTTAGGAAACATAGAAGTGAGTTATGCACATATTATCAGTTGATCACAGGGGTGACCAAATTAATGTGTAACAGAATTCCCCCCAAAGTATGAAGTTGAAACCTATGACAACTGAAAAACTTTGTATAATATGTGTGTTGAAAACAAGGAGCTCATCAATCAGGAACCTTTAAACAATCAAACATCTACATAATAATATACCATCTTCCAAGGTAGGAATTCCCATACTCAGACTACAAGTGACTCAAATTATAAGTGTTAAGTGAGTCATGGCCACCAAACATACACTGTGGATCCATGACATCATGATTTGGCATAGCCACGAGAAATGCACTGTGGATCCATGCCATCATGATTCAGCATAGCCACGAGAAATGCACTATGGATCTATGCTCTAAAAATTCAAATTTGGACATAGCCACAAGACATAGACAGTGGGTATATGTTTCAATATAGACTTGTGAATACTCCATCACAACCAGGATTGATATGGTGAGATCCAGGGTATTCATTTCCATCGTCCCAAAGTACAAATCTATCCATGTGATTACATGTGTCGAAGTCAAACGTGGTAGAAACCACTTGATTACCGATCATTAATGGATACCATTAACAAGTGCAAGGGAAATCACCATTGATGTCAATGACTGCCAAGGCACTCTAGTACAATCCAATGAATGTGAATAAATGATCTGAATTTGAACATTCAATGGAATCTTCCAATCATGGGACAATGATGTGAACCCTACTGTTGAAATCAAGGAGACCTGCCATTGAGGCATGCAGGTTCCAAGGTACTAAATGATTTCTAAGTCTAATTCTTGGATAATGATCTGAAGTCGAAAGGAAAAGACTCGTCATAGGAGGGCCTTAATGTATCCCCCATCAATGCCACAAAATATGTAACAGATTTGAAGTAGATCAGTGTATGAAGTGATTTGAAACTGACTCAGGGAAGGCCTACATGATAGGAATTTGAGGACTGTAGATGGCCAACTCGATAGAAGGTTTGTTTAGGTTGAACTTCTCTTGAACATATGAATGACATGACAATTGTCTTGGAAGCATTGAATCAAGGAGGACTCAACATATGGACTTGTGGATGGTCAAACGAGAGACAAATGGATTTCCCAACCCAGATACAATGATGAAAAGGGATGTCATGTTCAAGAGCGACTTCTTGCCACTAACACAGATACAAATATATATTTCTTTCCCAATTTCCCCCCACCATTTTTGGCGAGTACCTCTTTATTTTTAAGCAAGCTTGAGGAGGATAACATATGCTTGTAATATAATCTCATCCTCCGGACGAGTCCCTTAGAGTAGTTTTAACGAACCCTAGGAAGGAGTTGTTCGGTCCCATATGGGTCTTTCAATGTTTGTTTTGCAAGTCCAAAGAAATAAAACTCAGGGGTTTTTCATATTTAGAGAGTCTGAAAAACACTTAAAGAGAACTCCATAATGCCTTTTTTCGTAAGTTAGTTTGACGAGACTGAAAAAGAGATAATATACCGCTCATAAGACATTTTTTCAAATACTTTTACGAGAGTGAAAAGAAAAAGGTCACTCGACTATCTTTTCATGTTTAAGGAGTTTGAAAAGAGCTTAAAGGATACTCCATAGGGTTTGTTTTTTGTATTTCCATTACAAGTCCAAAAAAGTGATAAAAGGTTACTTGATTGCATTCTCATGGTTTCGTGAGCGTGAGAAAGAATTAAGACCATGCTCAGAGTTTTTCCTAAAAAACCCTAAAAGTATATATACATCATAAAAACACACAAAAAAGACCAAAAAGAAAAGATCCATATCAAAAGTCTGGTCCTCAGATCTCTCAACTTGCAACAGAGACACTTTACAAAGTTCATTAGGTTTAAGGCATAGGTAAACATATTTAAAAATTAATTAATTTAATATTAAAATGGTAAAATGAATAAAATAGGTCAAAACTAGTCCATTTACCATTTCATTTTCATTTTTACCAAATCAGTGCCAAACCCCCCATTTTTTCTCTGATTTTCAAGTGACGATTCTGAAGCGCCTGGTGGACAATTTTTCTGAGCTGCTTCCATGAATTAGGTATTCTTCTTCCCCTCTCTCTTTTCATGGTTGAAATTTTCATTTTTAATGGTTCAATTTTGAGTTATGGGCAATTTTTTAGGGGTTATTGCGCTTTGAGATCGTCGCAGGCTCACCCTATCGTGAACCGCGACGATACAAAATCACCATAGGAGGTCCACAGCTAGGGTACCACAACACTGCACTATGGAAAAGAGAGCCCCTACGACAACCACAACTCAAAATTTAAAAAGACAAATAGATTTATTAAACCCCCATCTTTGGAATTTTGATGAACCTAATCATCCTTTAATGTTGTTTGGTAGGTTTTCATCGGTCATAATGCTCGAGTGGAGGGAATGTGAGCACGAGGAAGAAGATTAATTTGTCGGGATTGACCTGGGCACTGTCATGGCACTCCAAGAGTCTGGCTTACTCAAATTCTTCAGAGTTCAGGACATGAGAGCCCAATTGAGGCTATTGGAGTACTTAGTCCACATGTTGGACGTCAATGAACAATATTTTCATGCGGGTTTCATACACTCACCTTAGATATTGATGAAATTTACTTATTGATTGGATTATCTCATCGAGGCTCCTGGGTGTCACTATCGGGAAGCAGAGGTGGTGGAGAACCCATGGATTGCTACATAGCACATCACTGTAGTACACCTAGTACAGAGAAGCATAGTGGCAAGTTTTCCATAAAGGATGTATGAGACTTTCCTTTGAAGACTATCCTCTATACTATCACTCGGATGGAAGGGAGTGTGGCTCCTCACATGGCTTTACAAAGCCATTTTCAGTACGCTATTAAGTGTATGGAGCCCCGGGTGTTCAATTGGTGCGAGGGTCGTCTAAAAAAAATGAAGAAACAACTAACAAAGTGTAGGACCATCCGATTGAAATTTTTTTGGTATGGATCTATTTTGGTATCCTTATTCTTAGAGAGAGTTCCCATTTTATGCCTACAATATGTGGAATGGGGAATACCCGCTCCACAAGATCCTCAGATGAAAAGATGGGTGGACTCGATGGAACGTCATGGTGGCATGCCAATCGTCACATATGATAAAGCTTTCTTCTAGTGGCTGAGAGATCAACTCATCATGGTGGAGGACTATGCATATGCCGGGACCGACTTTCGTGGGGATCTCGACTTGGAACTACATGAGGGTTCTTAGTGGGGACAGATAGTTAAGAAGGATTTTTTTTTAATATATGTTGTTTTTGGTATTTAAATTATAAAATGTTTTTTGTCATTTATTTGAGACTAATCCAGTTCTCTCAGCAATGCAGATGTGGCATCATACAAGCCTCCAATATCATCCCCGATCTAGAGATGTGGAGATATGGGCAAAGTGGTGGGTCGAGGGGTGGCAGCTGAAGATCTCGAGGAGATCGAACACAACCTCGAGGGGTTGACAATGAACATTCCATACATCATGGTGAATGAGTTACCCTGACACTACCAATGCCATACATTTGGCACATCAATGCCATACATGCCATCCTTGATGCATGTGTATATGAAGCCATGTGCTTCATCATTTTGACATTTTGGTCTCAGGACAAACACTTTTTGTAACTTTTGACATTATAATATAAAGTTCCCACTGACTTACTTGTCTTTTTAAATGTGTGCTTGGATTTATAAATGGCGCAAATGTCTATCTAAAACATAATTAGCCAATGCATCTGTTAATGTGTTTAGACATCTAGGAATATGTGTAAATTCTAACCTTGTACAATATCTACTGCAAACTGATATTCAGAAAAGAACAGAAAAGATACAATGGAAAATACAAACATTACACAGAGATTTTTCACCTGGAAACCCAAACCAGGAAAACCAACATATATTATATTTATACATTGTGTTACATTGTTTACAATACAATATACATATAGGAGCCAGCGGCATCCAAAACCCTAACCCAATGACCTGGATTAGTCCAAAACCCTAATTCCTTAACCGAAAATAGAAAACCATCGGCAAAAAACCATGTGTCGAAAAACCACCTAATATCATGTGGTCTCGGAAATATGTCGTCCTGAAAAAAAAATTCAGGGGCGCTGCCCCCAAACCCCCGTGCGGGGGGCTCCGCCCCCCTCTAACCCCCCTACACGCCCGACGCAGGTACTCAGACACTACTACTCATGCAAATAATATAACACATACCCAACAATATGTTGATATTCAATATAATCAAAATGTCTTTCTAAGAGGTGAATTCTTAAGTATACTTGTAACAATGTAGGACTTTGGATGGAATAAACATTGCTCAATTGCAACACTACTAATTGTGAATCAATACATACAACAAGATGATGGATTCCAAATGAAATGGCGTCAGTTAATAACTCAATAATTGCATTGTATTCTTCAGTATTATTAGTTGCATGCCCAAGGAAAACACTATGTAGACTGATCAACTCATCTGTAGGTGTATAGGTTTCCCATGAAACATATGCTAGGTTTTGAGTACTTCGACCAGCACCATCAGCAAAGCCGATATAGGGTAGAGAGGACGGTGACATATGGAAACCAAGTACAAGGCAAGGTAAGCAACTTAAAGGTAGAACAAAAAATGAAAAAAACACACTAGAGTATGATACACTAAAAATACAAAGCACTCATGCAAACAATATTTTAAGCATAATATTTCTTTAAGTAAAGCTCATTTCTAGGTTCACCTAAAGGAATTCCATCATAATCCACCAACTCATAATCCACTTTCTCCAACACTTGTTTAACGTTATAAGGGCCATGCCACAGGGGCTCAAATTTACCGGCCCCCAATAAGTCACGATCTTGTTCATAAAGGAGAACTAAATCACCCTCAGAAAAAAACATGCAGTTTGACATGCTTTTCATATTGAGATTTAACACGTTTTTCTAAGTTTCTATGACTAATGCGACATCACGACAAGTCTCATCTAATTGCATCAAATACAAGAGACGTTCTTCTTCGGCTGAGGTGTTAGGGAGAAGTTCGACAACTAGTTTCAAATATGGGATTTCACATTCAATCTGTAGAATAGCTTCAATACCATACAGTAATTGGAAAGGTGTGAACCTTGTGGAAGTTTTAACAGACGTCTGATAGGCCCATAATGCTAAAAAGAACATTGTGTGCATCTTGAATTGTGAATTCCTACCATCCGTCGAAGCATGGTGGTTAGAAATTTGTTGATTTCTTCAACTTGGCCATTGGCCTATGGATAGTAAGGAGTTGTGTTTTCATGTCGAAGACCCAACTTATCGGTAAGTTCATACATCATGAAATTATGAAAATGTCTACCATGGTCAATGACGATGGTTTGAGGGAAACCAAATCGAGTGACGATATGATTGAATATGAAAAACACTACAGTTTTCCCGGTATTATTAAATGTAGGAATTGCCTCGACACACTTAGTGAAATAATCCATAGCTACAATAATGTATCCATGCCTCCCGACCGAGTGAGGGTTACATGTCATGAAGTCAATGCCCCATTTATCAAATGGACCGATGGAAACTACAGGGTAAAGAGGAGCAGGATGTGATTTAATCTTATTTTTATACGTTTGACAAGCGTGGCGTTTCTGAACGACAATAATTCAATCCTTAAACAATGAAGGCTAGAAGTAACCAAATCGTTAGATATTTTGGAGAGTGGCATACCCAGACATATGACCGCTACATGCTCCATAATGACAGTCATTTAAATCTTTTTCAGCTTCATCATAGGTTAGACATCGTCGAAATACATAATCAATACCATGATGGTAAAGGGTATCTCTGAGAATAATATATAGATGGGCTTGATACCGAATTCGATGACGATCTACACAAGAAAGATCAGGCCAAAAATTCTGGTTCTGGAGATAAATGAGAATGTCTCTATACTAGATATAGTTTGAACTGATCAGAAATATAGGCTCATCAGGAAAATAATCTTCTGCCACAGTTTCTGTCTCAACGGAGGGGAGGTCACATATCAATTCGGAAAAAACCAAATATTTCTTTGACTTGGATCGCTCAAACTCTAAATAAAACTCCTGGAGAATCACTATCCATTTGGAGTATTTACCCCCCAACATTTGTCGTGTAAGGATATGTTGCATAGGGTTGGAATAGGAAATGATGGTGGTTTTGTGCAATAAGATATAGTGACGAAAACGTTGAACAACTTGAACAACTGCCAAGGCCAATTTCTCCACATGCATATATTTGGTTTTGGTGGCCGTAAGACGCTAACTCAAATAGTAAATAACATGTTCATCGTGTGAATCATCCTATTGGATTAGAACCATGTATATGGTAGAGTCCAAAGCAACCAAGTATAAGAAATAATCTCGACTATAATCAGCGGGATATAAAAATGGTGTACGGGTTAAGGCAAGTTTCAAAGCTTCAAAGGATTTGTTAGCAATGTCATCCCATACAAAATCATGACCCTTATTAAGAAGTCGAGTGAAACCTTTCATTAGTTCAACATAATTGGGATCGAATTGACATAAAAATTTTGTCTTCCCTTGCAAGCTTTGGAGTTGGTGTAAGGTGGAAGGAGGAGGCAAATTGAGAATAGATTCAACCTTCAAAGGGTCCACCCTAATCCCATGTGTAGAAATGATAAAGCCAAGAATTCGTCCAAACTCCACATAAAAAACACATTTGTGTGGATTCAATCGTATGCGATAATTACGACAACGTAGGAAAATGGCTCGTAAATGTGTCGGGTGATCTTGACAACGCATAGAATGTGTCGACAAGTCATCTAGGTAAGGTTGTACAATGTGCTTAATATCGTGAAAAGAATAAGACAACGTGTTGAAAAGTCACCCCAACATTCTTGAGACCAAAAGGGATTTTACGGTATGCGAAGGTACCCCAAGGGAAAATAAAAGTAGTCTTATGTTGATATGTGGGTAAAATATTGATTTGATTATAGCCGAAGAATCCATCCATTAGAGAAAAGATTTCATTCCCTGCACAATCGTCAATAATCTGGTCAATGAAAGGGGTTCAATAATTATATTTGGGACAAGCCTTTTTGACATCCCTATAATCAACGCAAACACAGATCGTGCCTTGTTTCTTCATAACCGGAACAATATTAGACACCTAATCAGTGAACGCTATAGGGTAGAAAAAACCATCTTTAAGAAGTTTTTCAACTTCAAGTTTAATCGCAACAAATTTTCGTGGATGTATTGGGTGAAGTCTTTGTCAAATGGGTTTAGCATCAGGGTATGTCTTAATTTTGTGTACAACAATATCTGGATCAACTCTAGGAATTTATTTGTAACTCCATGCAAAAATGTCACAAAATTCTTGGAAAAGGGCCTTGTAAGTTCGGATCTCATCAGAAGAACATGAGGCATCGATGTGAATATTTTACACTATTCCAGGCTTAATCAAAATATCTAAGGGGATGGTAGGTGAAATATTTCCCAAGTTCCCTTCATACAAAACATCTTGTATTGGTTCAGAAACCGGGGGAATAGTAAGGACTGTAGACGGATTCAAAATCCGTTGGTAACTCTCGATACTCTTGGATTCCAGGAAGAGGATAGAACAATGATGCCCATCATCCCATGGGGTGTCTTCCATGGACATAACTACCATGATCATTTCATCAGTGTTAAATACCACGTGAAATGGATCAGGAGACGTATCTAAAAGAGAATGAGGAGAAGGAGTTTCCAATTGAATAGCTTGATAGGCCAATTCGACTAGACTTAAAGGCATTCAGTCACTATAATGAAGACAATCATCTAGGCCAGGTACTATCCAAGGTTCATAGGACTCAGGGGTTTTTCTAACATTGGTCAAAATCATGTTAATAGAAGCAACAAAAGGAGGAGGAATATCAAGTGGTGGGATAGGAAAAGTTCCCAGTAACGATGAATCCTTTAAAAGACCCACACCGACATTCTCATAACTAGGAGGTGTTTTTGCTATGAATGAAACATTACTAGTGCGTGAATCATAACTAAATAAGGCGAGATGATATACCATAACAACTTTACCTTTGTGAGGGAAATGTATCACACGGAAAAGAGTAGAAACAACTACGTGCATAGAATCAATCCAACTACAACCAAGTAAAATGTTGTAATCGAGAGGTGCATCAAACACCTCAACCTAAATTGTAACCACTTTTCCTTCTAACGCAATATACAACGAAGGAAGAACACCATAAGGTTTAACCCTGTACCATTTAAAAATTTTAAAGTATTGTGTGACTCAGTAAGGGCAGGAGAGCCAATGGCTTTCCAACAAGTGACGAACATGACAGAATTCAAAGCTCCTTCATAAAAAACAGTACTACAAATATTCTTATTTTTTACAATAACTTGTATTTGAAATGCTAATTGAAGAGGGAGTTTTGGCATGTGATCTTCTAAGTCAAAGATTATCAAATTATTATAGGTAGGGTCGATTCCACCAATAGCCTTTAACAGTGCCTTCTGTTGCGTAGGAAAACTTTGAAGGACTTCAAGAGCCAACATAGCAGAAGGTGCCTATGTAAGATCTTCTATGATACTATAGTTTTGAGCGGCACGTGCATGGGGGTTAAACGATGACTTATGAACAATGCCCTTAGGAGGTAGACGAAGAACTGTGTCTAGACTAGGTTATTCGAGATGAAGAGGATCATTGGGAGGTGAAGTCGATGGAGGAGGTTGAACCAATGGAGGTGGTGAATCATTAACTTTTTCCTTGGAAGGAGAATAATCTTTGGCTTGAGTAGCGACTGCAACTTCATTCTTCTTGGAGTCACCAGTACAAATAAACACATAAGATGTGGTAGAGGGAGAAGGTTGGTCATGAATAACCAATTGGGCCTGTTGTTGAGAAGAAAAAGGTTGTGACAAAACGGTAGGTGTAGGAGGTGTCTCGGTCCCTTGCAGGAACTTAGTAACCTCAACGTCTCTTGGACAATATTTCGTATAATGATCCTCACCACAGATAAGACATGGATAATGAGGTTTTCACTTTTCTTTATCATCAATAGGCTAGTCTTGGGTTTATCAGACTTTTGATTATTAGTTTTATCCTCTTTATTCTTACTCTTCCCTTTCTTTTCATTTTTATTTTTACAGGTAGGTGTAGATTGAATCGTATTGACCTTAGAGGTTTTACCGGGAGGAGGAGTCAGAGGAGTAATATTTTGTACATTAGCAATAGTCTATTTGGGATTGGAATGATTGGATTTTTTAGACTGATTTTCAACATGAAAAGTTCCAATCACACCATCGACAACATGAGAAGCTACTGGAGGTGTTGGGTTTGGATTCGTAGACGGGTGAGGAGCATCAGGGATCAAGTCATATAACGTGCCCGTTTGTGAATAAACGAGAACTAAGTATTGAGCAAGACTAATCGCCCATGGAAACATCACGAGATATAGGACCGATGAGTGATTTGCTAAACCACTCAACCAATAATTGGTTAGGAAGGGGAACTTTGATTAATCATCTTCTCCTCCTCCACTCGTGAATATGATCTAAAAAATGAGTAGAAGAGGATTTTTTAAATGAACTAGAAATTTTGGTTCTTGTCTCATATTGTATCGGTAACTGGTAATGGTTTAAGAATTCCATAGCTAATGTTTTAAAGTCATTAAAGAATCCTTGTGGAAATTTGATATACCATTTGGATGTTGAACCCGTAAGAGTACGTTGGAAAAAATGTAATCGAATGGATCCATACATCAAGGAGTTGGATGAACACCAAAGATGAAAGTTCATGGCGTGATTGTTTGGGTCTTCTCCAGATCGACCATCAAACTTAGGAATCTTTGAGGGTAATTTGGCAGGGATAACCAACCAATAAGGAGAATGTAAAATAGGATCATTCAAAATCCTAGATAAATCCGGTAAATCCAAAGTAGCTAGAAACAACAATTGTTTGTTCACTTGAGGAAACTGGTAATTTTGAGGAGGAAATCTTGTAGGTATATCAATAGGACCATAAGAAGTCTGTAAATAGATAGAGGGTCCTATCAAATTAGGTGGTGGAGGGTTTTGAGCCAAGTAGACAACATTTGTTGGTTGATTCGATATGCTACCTTGGAAAGGAGCATTAGATTGAAAAGATTGACCCCGTGTAGGATTTATAGAACCTGGATATGGTTTCCTAGGAGCAGGGGGTACAAAAGAGTTTAATTGAGGAATCCCCCCTAGGTGGTGGTTGATTGCCTTGGAAAGGAAAATTCCAAGGCTGATATTGTGAACCAGGTGTATACTATCCGTAAAATGGGGCAGTCCCCCCAACTTGGGGTTGCACCCCAACTTGAGGTTGACCTCCAACAAGAAGGACTGGCTTATGACCCCCAACTTGGGTTTGCCCCCCAAGATGAGGTTGACTTCCACCAGGAAGTTGAAAACCATAAGTGACAGAATGACTTGTGCCTCCAAGAGGAATGGGGATACTTGGGCCAGGCTGATGAGATCCTCCAGGTGGTGGAGGAATGCTAGGCCCTCCGGATAGAACCTGGGTAGGTGTGGGAACAAAACTTCTAGCAACATTGTACCCAGGTGGAATAAAAATATTAGGTCCTCCGAATGGACCTTGGGTAGGATTATCAATAGAACTATTAAGAGAATTATAACGAGGTGGAAGTGATGGATTTGATGTAAGGGAAAGTGGCGTTCCAATAGGAGCTTGAGTTGCCATACTTTCGGAAGAAACAAGTGTAACTTGTGGTACCATGGTAGAGATAGTGAGATGGAGAGGAAGAATTGTATGAGTACCAACCAACAACAGGTCTGAACCAGTAACAACATTACTTGTCATGCCAGTAAAATGATTTAAAGGTATTGTATAATAAATAGAAGTAATGGGTGTATGTAACGAAATAGGTTGGTTTGGGCTCATTCCCAGTTTATAAAAAATATTGTGTTCTGAAGAGGTCCTCCAAAAAGAACAGACGGGGACTGATCTAGGATTAAAACTTCCAGCAGTATGAACCAGAGTTCTAAATGATTCACTCTGAAAGGGTGGATCATCCACACTAGACTCTGCGTAAGGTCCAGTCGATATTCTATTATAGTCTTCAAAAATAACGTCTCCCGAAGAATTTATTCAGACAAAAATTGGATCTTGTACAACATTCAATAATGGATTTACGGGAAGTGTTGATTCGACCAATGGAGTAGAAATTCCAATTTTAGAGGACACATTGTTATTGACTACTCCTTCAATGGAAGGACCCTCTAGTGAATTATGAAGAAAAGGAGCGTATTATTCCGATTCTTCCGGAGGTAACCCTTGCATCCTACGTGAATGACGAGGGCCAATGTTGGCCACACCAAATAAAGAATGAAAGAAATCTATGGCCAACTAGAGAAATAAAAAACACTCCACTAAAAAAATCTAGATATAAAGCACGCAAACAAACCTTCTTATTTCAAAATCACTAGTTGGTGATGAAATCCAACATCGCGAGATCACAACAAGAAGGGGCTGGGATAAAGTGGGTGGAAAAGTTACATTGACGACCTACTTAACGAACTTACACTCTTGTGCAAGATCCCACACATAATTGTGGGTATGCCCTCCAAGGAGCCCGAGTGAGTTTGGCCAACGTCAATTCCAAGTACCATGAATACTTTCCCCTCCACAGTCACCTCATGTAAAGACTCTAAAGAGATAGGCCATTAAGGTCACCAGTTACGACAATGATGCTTGGGGAAGCAGTCGACAGTCTAATCCATGCACAAGGACAGTGTATCTAATCCCAAAATCACCTCGAGAAGGTTCGCACAGGATTTTATTCTCAAGTGACCCCCAATAATACGCGCAAACTCTACACTAAGAATAACAAAGAAGGGTGAGTAACTATGTCGGCCCTAATGTGACCTCGTGATTGACCCTTGTGTTAGAAGAGATTCCCAAGACAAAATGTAGAAAGTGGATTTAAACTTTCCCTATCACAAGATACTATTGTGTGTTTTAATGATTTGGAGAGTGTTCCTCACAACCTATTCCAAAGCGTTATCCCTAGCTATTTTTGGTGTATAAAAGTTCTAGAAAATAAAAGTTGCTAGATAGATTTTAAAATTACGCTGAATTTTAATGGTTGTTGCTTACTATTTCACTCACAAGGAGATAAATGCACTCACAACACTATTTCCCAAACTAAGAAAACTTCTTTGTCTAATGTAATAAAAAATTGTTTTCTAATCACTCAACAATCCAAAGCTCAAAAAGATCAATAACAACTCATCTAGCAAGCACTCAAGGGTGAAGCCTTGATATTATACCCTTGCAATCAAGAAGTCAATGATAAAACTATGAATCTTATGAAAGAGACTCTCAATACTTGAGAAACAATCAAATTCAGGCTAAAATATGCAAACCAGGCTACAAAGAGTCATTCATCAGGACTACAAATTCACCCCTAGAAGTAATGATAAATTTGGGTAAGGAGAAAAAGTTGATTCTCCAAAAATTTCTACAGGAATCGTCACAGTCTGCAGAAGAAAACAATGTGACGATCAAGGAAAAACATAGTGTGATGTCGTCGCTCTGGTTTACACAAGAAGGGTGTGACGATGACTGAATATGAGGAAAAATTAAAAATTTGACAAAGTTTCTCAATGAACTTTCAGGACCAGGGAGTCAAGATGGATCACCCAAAGACCCAGAGAATGAATTTGACCAAAAGAAGGCAAGCTAAAGGAAAAAAGGAAGAAAAATCCAAAATAAGAATTTCCCCAATACGGTCGCAAATTTTGTAATCGGACAAATCGGTAAGTGCGGACACAAACTAATATCCCTAAATTCAACAAGAAGCTAGAACAAAACAGGGAAGAATACAAGTTTCTCCTTAGATTTCATTGTAATATAAACTAGTTCAAAGAGGGACAAATGACATACCATTTAAACGATGTTTGATCCTCTCTAGTGTCGTTGCTCCATATTTGGATTTTTGGGATGGTGAACCTGTTAAG
The DNA here is from genome assembly GCA_009831015.1 of Picea engelmannii. Lineage (NCBI taxonomy): Eukaryota > Viridiplantae > Streptophyta > Pinopsida > Pinales > Pinaceae > Picea > Picea engelmannii. Next base: position 106,227 of record ML818208.1, read on the forward strand.
AAGCACAAACTGACAAGGAGAGAAAACAATGATATATATATTCCAATGAAGCCTATGTATAAGATCAAAGAGTTATACAATAAAAGTAGAGGCACCTTTATAGGGGAAGAAATGCATTACTGCATTATATTGAATGAAAGTGGAGAATACAACCTATGCCTTGATGTTACAAGGTCACTTCCAACGACCCTTTGCTTCAACACACACAACTTTGCTCCAATGCTTTTGATGAAGAGTATTCACACCTTGACTTGGAGATCTAAAGAAAAGCTATCACAAGTACAATCTTCAGCATAATTCTTCATGCATAAGCCAACCTAACCTTTTCCCATGAGAGATCCATCTTTATATAGGGTGAAAGAGGGATGGATGAGGAGATTAGGATGATCCCACTAAATCAGAGAAGCGAGGAAGATCCAAACCGATCAGAGGCCGCCTCATATTCTAGAAGATTCCTTCTAGAACTTTCGTGAATTTCCTTTTTTTCCCTTTGTTTGAGCATCGTCGCACCCCATGCACAAGCAGCATGCGACGACGCTGCAGTCCAGTTTTGGTGCAACATGTGATGATCAGGCATCATCGCACCCCAGGCATTTAGCAGGGTGCGACGATCTCCTTTGATATGGTTTTTAGGAAAATAAAGATGATTCATTCTTCTCATGGAGAAAGTCTCATTTAGTATCTTTAGGGAACATAGAAGTGAGTTATGCACATATCATCAGTTGATCACAGGGGTGACCAAATTAATGTGTAATAGGGGAAAACCAACAACCCTTATTACGAGGTCTTGTTTCAGGAAATCAAGAGAGTCAACCCCTTGATTAACGACAAATAAGATAAACTCATGCCTCGCTCTAGACCAATTGAGATAACATCGGAGCTAGATTAATGGCTATATGTTTAGATTAATTTTTAATTTGGAATAGGATGTCATGAAAGTGGATGGTAACACTTATAAAGTGGATGGTAACACTTGGAATAAGATGTCTTGTCTCTCTATTTTTTTTGTTTGTGAACACATATCAATTGGTATCAAATATTTTCTAAGAAAATATTCTTCTTCTATAAACATGGTTTTTCTTTTTGGGTCTCACTTACTACCCCTACCCCTGAACCCCATATTATAATAACCTTGACACACCTATGAGCTTTGGTTTTCATTTTTTCTACAAAGCCTACCCAAAGTTCCTTCTCACTATATAAGTATTGAAGATAAAGTAGATATTGCTTTGTTACCTCAATAATTTCATAGTTTATTTTCCTAGGTTGTGGCAAAGAAACTATGAAACTATTGAACCAAGTCATAGAATTTATGGATGAAAAACCACAAGAAAAAAGGTGGACAAAACCAATTAGTTGGGAAAGGTCAAGATCCTTAGGAATGTCAATGTGGAATCTAGATTAGTAGAAGAAATCCATGACACAATAGAATAAATTGATAGATTTCAAGCATAGGCAAAGAAACTATGAAACTAAGGGATTGTTTCCTTGAAACAAAAATGTAGGGTGCACCCTTATAAATCCAACATTTTACAAGAGAAAATTGTAGGATTGATATGGGTGCACACTACATTTGTTTTTCAAGGAAACAATCCCCTAGTATCATAGTTTTTTTCTTAGGCCTAAAATCTATCATTTTCTTCTACCATGACATAGATTTCTACTACCAATCTAGATTCTATGTTTGACATTCCCGAGGATCTTGAGCTTTTCCAACCAACTGGTTTTGTCCACCTTTTATCTTGTGGCTTTGCATGCATAAATTTTATGACTTGCCTCAATAGTTTGATAGTTCCTTTGCCTAGGCCTAAAATATAGCAATTTCTTCTATTGTCATGGATTTTTCTACTAATGTAGATTCCATGGTTGACATTCTTGAGGATCTTGACCTTTCCCAACCAACTATTTTTTTCCACATTTTTTCTTGTGGTTTTGCATCCATAAATTCTATGACTTGGGTCATGAAAATAAATAAATTCTTACATAGATGAAAAACCTTTTGTTGAGAAAATTGTATGTTTTATATGGGTGCACACTACATTTTTTTTCAAGGAAACAAGTTGTTTGAAAAAATTGGGTATTATACATAGGATGAACACCTTCAATAACCACTCACACAACCAGATCAAAGATCATAACACTAGTGTTTTTACGTGGCTGAAACTCTCTAAGAGGAAAATAGTCCATGGCCCTAGCAAACGTGGCCACTTGAGGTAATATATTAATACAAAATAAAAGTGTTTTACAAGAGAGTTTCTCGCAATTGATAATATACAAATGACCCTCCATGCTCTTTAAATAAAGATCATGGATTGTTGGCAACCAAATTTTTGGTTCTAGTTTTGCACACACACACAAATGAAGTTGTGTGCGTTCATTCCATAGTTTTGTGTGCACCAAATGAAATGTGTTATTAATACCATAGAGTGTGAATCAAACCGGGTTTTGTTAGAAACACACCAAGTATAAATACTACCAAGTGCGCGTCTATCTGATTTTTTTCAGTTGTGTCAGAAACCAAGAAGATGCCCGCTGGAATCAAGAAATAAATCAGTGGAAAATATCCCAGAATGATTATTGCCCGGAGCATATGAAGACATGGGTTGTCCAGAAGATGAGTTGGCTAGGCAGTTAAGATTTCCACTGATGCAAAGAGTCTAAGTGAAGCGTTGGCAGGAACCAGAAACATGTGAGGTAGTTGGATCATATAAGAAAGTGGAGGAGAGCAGAAAGAGACAATGCTCCCTGGAAACGAAAGATATAAAAGAGAACTCTAAGCTCAGAAAGTGAGTTAGCTCGTGAGATAATTAGTCAGAGAGTTTTGAGTTAGCTTGGCTATCAGTATCGAGCTCACTTTGAGTCTTCTATAATCTTGTGATGTTTTGAATATATTCCTGTGTCTTTGTTCTGTATGAATCCTAAGGCTAGGTGCATGGCACATTATGTTGTATTCCCATTGTTTTATGTAGTAATGATATGAATTTCTATGGTTTTCCTAAGTAGTTGTTCAGTGCATTGTATATCTCTAATGTGATGGAATGCTTCTAGTAATAAAGATATGACAGTTCTGATCTATTATGTGTCCATTACGAATGAATTGAATATGTGTGTGTACAGTTTTAGTTCTTAGTCCTTAATAGGTTATCAAATCTGAGTTACATGGATGCCAATTGCAGTAATGTTTAGTATGTTTAATCCTCCATCCTCAACACAAGACTTTATGGTATCTGTGATCCTCTCTACATATCGAGTGAGACCTTCCTTGGCCTTGGATGAGGATTGATGTGCTGGTGCTTTGGCATTTTGTTGGACAAGCTCTGTATGAACCCTGGGTCTAAACTGCCCATTGTTAAGAAGGTTGGTACAGGGGAAAGCATGGACTGAAAATGGTGACACAACACCCAACAAATGGTTTTTTTGCTCGGACTTGAAGTCTTGTTGAGATCGATGGAGGAAAAGAAAAACGAGTTTCCATCCTTCTAAGGAGGATATTCAAGACTGGATAGAAGTAAAATAAGACAAGTTTGCGCTGCAAGAGACACAAGGATTGTGGGTGAATACGAAGGAATGGAAAGACATATATCTTTACTCGGATATGCATGAGCTCTTGTTTGTAGAATTTCCATGTTTGTTGCATGAATGGTTAAAGAGACAAGTTGAATTTAATTTGGATGCCTTACCAGTGGACCCGATAGTATGGAATTAATCCAAGATTGATAGCTTGAAGGTTCTAGATAACAAGTGGATTCGGGATATTGATTTTTGGTTTGCTCGAGTGAAGGAAGGATACATTTTTGAGTTTTCTATAGAATATAGTGATTCTTTCAGCGAGTCTAAAAGAAAGTTTGAAGAAGGTCCAAGGAAGAGGATTGTAGAAGAAATTCCACTTTGGATCAAGATGTTTTTCGTGGAAAAAGGAATGATGTGCATGGAGATTGATAGAATGGTCGAGTAAACCCCCTAGCATTGGGGGGGGGGGGGGGGGGGNNNGGTGGGGGGAAAGAGACAAAATATGGATCCCATGAGGAGGATCCAATAATTTTTTGAATATTTCTTGGCTTCATCATAGGTTAGACATCGTCGAAATAAAAAATCAATACCACGATGGTAAATGGTATCGCCGAGAATAATATATTGACAGTCTTGATACCGAAGTCGACGACGATCTACACAAGAAAGATCAGGACGAAAATTTTGGGTCTGGAGATAAATGAGAATGTATCTATACCAGATACAGTTTGAACTAATCAGAAAGATAGACTCATCAGGAAAAGAATCTTCTGCCACAATTTCTATCTCAACGAAGGGAAGGTCACATATCAATTCGGAAAAAACCAAATATTTCTTTGACTTGGATCGCTCAAACTCCTGGAGAATCACTATCCATTTGGATTATTTCCCCCCCAAGATTTGTCGTGTATTGATATGTTGCATAGGGTTGGAATAGGAAATGATGGTGGTTTTGCGCAATAATATATAGTGACGAAAACGTTGAACAACTTGAACAACTGCCAAGGCTAATTTCTCCACATGCATATATTTGGTTTCAGTGGTCGTAAGACTCTGACTCAAATAGTAAATAACATGTTCATCGTGCGAATCATCCTCTTGGACTAGAACCATGGCTATGGTAGAGTCCAAAGCAACCAAGTATAAGAAATAATCTCGACTATAATCGGGGGGAAATAAAAGTGGTGTATGGGTAAAGGCAAGTTTCAAAGATTCAAAGGCTTTGTTAACAATGTCGTCCCATACAAAATCATGACCCTTATTAAGAAGTCGAGTGAAACCTTTCGTTAGTTCGACATAATTGGGAATGAATCGACGTAAAAAATTTGTCTTCCCTTGAAAACTTTGGAGTTGGCGTAAGGTCGAAGGAGGAGGCAAATTGAGAATAGCTTCAACTTTCAAAGGGTTCACCCTAATCCCATGTGTAGAAACGATAAAGACAAGAAGTCATCCAGACTCCACATAAAAAACACATTTGTGTGGATTGAATTGTATGTGATAGTATTGACAACATAGGAAAATGGCTCGTAAATGTTTCGGGTGATCTTGACGACGCATAGAATGCGCCGACAAGTCATCTAGGTAAGGTTGTACAATTTTCTTAATATCATGAAAAGAATAAGACAACGCATTGAAAAGTCACACCAACATTCTTTAGACCAAAAGGGAGTTTACGGTATGTGAAGGTACCCCAAGGGAAAATAAAAGTAGTCTTATGTTGATATGCGGGTAAAATATTGATTTGATTATAGCCGGAGAATCCATCCGTTAGAGAAAATATTTCACTCCCGGCACAATCATCAACAATCTGGTCAACGAAAGGGGTTCAATAATTATATTTGGGACAAGACCTTTTGATATCCCTATAATCAACGCAAACACGGATTGTGCCTTGTTTCTTCATAACCAGAACAATATTACACACCCAATCAGTCAACACTACAGGGTAGACAAAACCATCTTTAAGAAGTTTTTCAACTTCAAGTTTAATCGCAACAACTTTTTCGTGGATGTACTGGGCGAAGTATTTGTTGAACAGGTTGACCATTAGGGTATGTCTTAATTGTGTGTACAATAATATCTGGATCAATTCTAGTAATTTCTTCGTAACTCCATGCAAAAATGTCACAAAATTCTTGCAAAAGGGCCTTGTAAGTTCAGATCTCATCAGAAGAACATGAGGCATCAATGTGAATATTTTCCACTATTCCAGGCTTAATCGAAATATCTAAGGGGATGGTAGGTGAAATATTTCCCAATTTTCCTTCATACAAAACATTGTGTATTAGTTCATAAACAGGGGGAATAGTAAGGACTATAGACGGATTCAAAATCCATTGGTAACTCTCGATAGTCTTGGATTCCAGGAAGAGGATAGAACGATGATGTCCATCATCCCATGGGGTGTCTTCCATGGACATAACTATCATGATCATTTCATCATTTTGAAATACCACGTGAAATGGATCAGAAGACGTATCTAAAAGAGAATGAGGAGAAGGAGTTTAGAATTGAATAGCTTGATAAGCTAATTCGACCATACTTAAAGGCATTCAGTCGCCATAATGAAGACAATTGTATACTCCAGGTACTATCCAAGGTTCATAGGACTCAAGGGTTTTTCGAACACTGGTCAAAATCATGTTAATAGAAGCGCCAAAAGGAGGAGGAATATCGAGCGGTGGGATAGGAAAAATTCCTAGTAATGATGAATCCTTTAAAAGACCCACACCAACATTCTCATAACTATGAGGTGTTTTTGCTATGAATGGAATGTTACTAGTGCGTGAATCAGAACTAAAGAAGGTGAGCTGATCTACCATAACAACTTTACCTTGGTGAGGGAAAAGTATCACACAGAAAATAGTAGAAACAACTACGTGCATAGAATCAATCCAACTACGACCAAGTAAAAGGTTGTAATCGAGAGGTGCATCAAACACCCCAACCTCAACTGTAATTTGTTTTCCTTCTAACGCAATATAAAATGAAGGAAGAACACCATAAGGTTTAACCATGTACCATTAAAAACTTGTAAAGTATTGTGTGACTCGGTAAGGGCAGGAGAGCCAATGGCTTTCCAACAAGTGACAAACATGACGCAATTTGAAGCTCCTTCATCAACAACGGTCCTACAAATATTCTTATTTTTGACAATAACTTGTATTTGAAATGCTAATTGATGAGGGAGTCTTGGAATGTGATCTTCTAAGTCAAAGATTATCAAATTCTTATCAGTAGGGTATATTCCACCAATAGCCTTTAAGAGTGCCTTCCATTGCGTAGGGAAAATTTGAAGGACTTTGAGAGCCAACATAGTAGAAGGTGCCTATGCAAGATATTCTATGATACTATAGTTTTGAGTGTCACGTGCATGGGGGTTAAACGACGACTTACGAACAATGCCCTTAGGAAGCAGGCGAATAACTGTGTCTAGACTAGGTTGTTCGAGATGAAGAGGACCATTGGGAGGTGAAGTCGATGGAGGAGGTTGAACCAATGGAGGTGGTGAATCATCAACTTTCTCCTTAGAAGGAGAATAAACTTTGGCTTGAGTAGCGACTGAAACTCCGTTCTTCTTGGAGTCACCAATACACATAAGTACATAAGATGTGGTAGAGGGAGAAGGGTTGTCATGAATAACTAATTGGGCCTGCTGTTGAGAAGGAAAAGGTTGTGACAAAACGACAAGTGTAGGATGTGTATCGGTCCCTTGCAGGAACTTAGTAACCTCAACGCGTCTTGGACAATATTTCGTATAATGATCCTCACCACAGATAAGACAAGGATAACGAGGTTTTTGCTTTTCTTTATCATCAACAGGATGAGTCTTGGGTTTATCGGATTGTTGATTATTAGTTTTATCCTCTTTATTCTTACTCTTCCCTTTCTTTTTATTTTGATTTTTACTGGTAGGTGTAGACTGAACCGTATTGACCTTAGAGGTTTTACCAGAAGAAGGAGTCGGAGGAGTAACATTGTGTACATTAGCAATAGTAGATTTGGGATTGGAATGATTGGATTGTTTAGACTGAGCCTCAACATGAAAAGTTCCAATCACACCATCGACAACATGAGAAGCTACTGGAGGTGTTGGAGTTGGATTCGTAGATGGGCGAGGAGCATCATGGATCAAGTCATATAACATGCCCGTTTGTGAATAAACGATATCTAAGTATTGAGCATGACTAATCGCCCATGGAAACATCACAGGATATAGGACCAATGAGTGATTTGGTAAACCACTTAGCCAATAATTGGTTAGGAAGGGTAACTTTGATTAATCATATTCTCCTCCACTCGTGAATATGATCTGAAATATGAGTAGAAGAGGATTGCTTAAATGAACTAGAAATTTCGGTTCATGTCTCATATCGTATTGGTAACTGGTAATGTATTAAGAATGCCATAGATAAGGTGTTAAATTCATTGAATGATCCTCATAGAAATTCAATATACCATTTGGTTGTTGAACCCGTAAGAGTACGTTGGAAAAGACGTAATCAAATGGATTCATCCATCAAGGAGTTGGATGAACACCAAAGATGAAAGGTCATGGCGTGATTGTTTGGGTCTTCTCCAGATCGACCATCAAACTTAGGAATGTCTGAGGGTAATTTGGCAGGGATGACCGACCAATAAGGAGAATGTAAAATAGGATCATTCAAAATCCTAGATAAATCCAGTAAATCCAAAGTAGCTAGAAACGACAATTGTCTGTTCACTTGAGGAAACAGGTAATTTTGAGGAGGCAATATTGTAGGTATATCAGTAGGACCATAAGAAGTCTGTAAATAGTTAGAGGGTCCTTTCAAATTCAATGGTGGAGGGTTTTGAGCCAAGTATCCAACATTTGTTGGTTGATTCGGTATGCTACCTTGGAAAGGAGCATTAGATTGAAAATCTTGACCCTGGGTAGGATTTACAGAACTTGGATTTGGTTTCCCGGGAGTAGGGGGTAAAAAAGAGTTTAATTTAGGAATTCCCCCCCAGGCAGTGGTTGATTTCCTTGGAAATGAAAATTCCAAGGTTGATATTGTAAACTAGGTGTATACTATCCATAAACTAGGGTAGGCCCCCCAACTTGGGGTTGCACCCCAACTTGAGGTTGAACTCCAACAGGAAGGACTCGGTTATGAACCCCAACTTTGGGTTTCCCCCCAAGATGAGGTTGACTTCCACTAGGACGTTGAAAACCAGAAGTGACAGAATGACTTGTGCCTTCAAGAAGAATGGGGCTACTTGGGCCAGGTTGATGAGATCTTCCAGGTGATGGAGGAATGCTAGGCCCTCCGGATAGAACCTGGGTAGGTGTGGGAACAAAACTTCTAGCAACGTTGTACCCTGGTGGAATAAAAATATTACGTCCTGTGGATGGACCTTGGGTAGGATTATCAATAGAACTATTAAGGGCATTATAACCAAGTGGAAGTGAGGGATTTGATCTAAGCGGAAGTGGCATTCCAATAGGAGCTTGAGTTTCCATACTTCCGAAAGAAACAAGTGTAACGTGTGGTACCATGGTAGAGATAGTGAGCTGGACAGGAAGAATTCTATGAGTACCAACCAACAACGGGTCTGAACCAGTAACACCATTACTTTTCGTGCCAGTAAAATGATTTAAAGGTACCGTATAAGCAGTAGAAGTAATGGGTGTATGTGATGACATAGGATGGTTTGGGCTCATTCCCAGTTTATCAAAATATTGTGTCTCGAAGAGGTCCTCCAAAAAGAACGGATGGGGACTGAGCTTCGATTAAAAATTCCAGCAGTATGAACCAGAGTTCTAAATGATTCACTCTAAAAGGGTGGATCATCCACATCGTATTCTACGTAAGGTCCAGTCGATATTCTAGTATAGTATTCAACAATAACGTCTCCCGAAGAATTTATTCAGAGAAAAATTGGATCTTGTACAACATTCAATAACGGATTTACGGGAAGTGTTGAATCTACCGATGGAGTAGAACTTCCAATTTCAGAGGAAGCGTCATTATTGACTACTCCTTCAAGGGAAGGACCCTCTGGTGAATTATGAAGTAAAGGAGCGTATTCTTTCGGTTATTCCGGAGGTAACCCTTGCATCCTACGTGAATGGCGAGGGCCAATGTTAGCCACACCAAATAAATAATGAAAGAAATCTATGGCCAAATAGAGAAATAAACAACACTCCACTAACAAAATCTAGATATCAAGCATTCAAACAAACCTTCTTATTTCGAAATCACTAGTTGGTGATGTAATCCAACGTCGTGAGATCAATACAAGAAGGGGTTGGGATAAAGCGGGTGGAAAATTTACGTTGACGACCTGCTTAACGGACTTACACTATGGTGCAAGCTCCCACACATAATCGTGGGTATACCCTCCAAGGATCCCGAGTGAGTTTGGTCAACGTCGATTCCAGGTACCGTGAATAATTTCCCCTCCATAGTCACCTCGTGTAAAGACTCTAAAGAGATAGGCCATTAAGGTCACCAATTATGAAAATGATGCTTGGGGAAGTAGTCGACAATCTGGTCCACGCACAAGGACAGTGTATCTAAGCCCAAAATCACCTCGATAAGGTTCACACAGGATTTTCTTCTCAAGTGACCCCCAATAATATGCACAATCTCTACACTAAGACTAACAAAGCAGGGTGAGTAACTATGTTGGCCCAAATGTGACCTCGTGATTGACCCTTGTGTTAGAAGAGCTTCCCAAGACAAAATGTAGGAAGTGGATTTAAACTCTCCCTATCACAAGATACTATTGTGTGTTTTAATGCTTTGGAGAGTGTGCCTCACAACCTATTCCAAAGTGCTATCCCTAGCTAATGTTGGTGTATAAAATTTCTAGAAAATAAAAGTTGCTAGATAGATTTCAAAATTACGTTGAATTTTAATGGTTGTTGCTTACTCAAAAAGGGAAACAGAGATGAAACTGATGAAGTATTTGACCTTGACCCAACAAAATGCAAAGAGAGATGAGATGCAATATTTTCGTTCGATTAACTCTAATTACATAAGGGAGAAGGTTTCTTTTTCCAGAATACAACAAGTTACAAAACACAATTTGTTCAATCTTTGAATGATATGGATGCCAAACAATCCAAGATACTAAATTTTCCAATTGGCTCTTTTGAAACAAATATTTAAATGCAAAAATTTATTGTAAAGACTACCAATAGAAGAATAAACTTCAATTCTTTTCATTCCAAACAAAAACAAAGATCTATTTCAGAAACAAAAAGTTGTCCAAGGAGATAAATGCACTCACAACACTATTTCCCAAACTTAACTGATAATGCAAGCAAAAATGAAAAAGTAAGAAAAATTCTTTGTCTAATGTAATAAAAAATTGTTTTCTAATCACTCAACAATCCAAAGCTCAAAAAGATCAATAACAACTCATCTAGCAAGCACTCAAGGGTGAAGCCTTGAGATTATACCCTTTTAATCAATAAGTCAACGATAAAACTATGAAGCTTATGAAAGAGACTCTCAATACTTGAGAAACGATCAAATTCAGGCTAAAATATGCAAACCAGGATGCAAAGAGTCATTCACGTGGACTACAAATTCACCCCAAGAAGTAATGATAAATCTGGGTAAGGAGAAAAATTTGATTGTGACTCCAAAAATTTCTACAGGAATCGTTGTAGTCTGCAGAAGAGAATAGTGTGACGATCAAGGATCACCCCAGGCAAAGGGAAAAACACAGTGCGATGTTGTCTCTCTGGTTTACACAAGCAGGGTGCGACGATGACTGAATATGAGGAAAAATTAAAAAGAGGAAAAAGTTTCTCAATGAACTTTCGGGACCAGGGAGTCAAGATGGATCACCCAAAGACCCAGAGGATGAATTTTACCAAAAGCAGGCAAGTTAAAGGAAAAAAGGAAGAAAAATCCAAAAGAAGACGTTCCCCAGTATGGTCGCCAATTTTGTTATCAGACAAATTGGTAAGTGCAGACACAAACTAATCTCCCTAAATTCAAAAAGAAGCTAGAACAAAACATGGAAGAATACAAGTTTCTCCTTAGATTTTATTGTAATATAAACTAGTCCAGAGAGGGACAAATGACATACCATTTAAACGATGTTTGATCCTCTCTAGTGTCGTTGCTCCATCTTTGGATTTTTGGGATGGTGAACCTGTTAAGAAGCATAAACCAACAAGGAGAGAAAACAACGATGTATATATTCCAATGAAGCCTATGTATAAGATCAAGGAGTTATACAATAAAAGTAGAGGCACCTTTATAGGGGAAGAAATGCATTACTGCATTATATGGAATGAAAGTCGAGAATACAACCTATGCCTTGATGTTGCAAGGTCCCCTCCAACGACCTTTTGCTTCAACACACACAAATTTGCTCCAATTCTTTTGATGAAGAGTATTCACACCTTGACTTAGAGAGCTAAAGAAAAGTTATCACAAGTACAATCTTCAGCAGAATTCTTCATGCATAAGCCAACCTAGCCTTTCCCATGAGAGATCCCTCTTTATATAGGGTGAAAGAGGGATGGATGGGGAGATTAGTATGATCCCACTAAATGAGAGAAGCGAGTAAGATCCAAACTGATCAGAGGCCGCCTCATCTTCTAGAAGATTCCTTCTAGAAATTTCATGAATTTAGTTTTTTTCCCTTTTTTTGAGCATCGTCGCACCCCATGCACAAGTAGCATGCGACTACGTCGCAGTCTAGTTTTGTTGCAACATGCAACGATCATGCATCGTCGCACCCTAAGCATTTAGCAGGGTGTGATGATCTCCTTTGATATGGTTTTTAGGAAACGAAAGATGATTCATTCTTCTCATGGAGAAAGTCTCATTTAGTATATTTAGGGAACATAGAAGTGAGTTATGCACATATCATCATTAGATCATAGGGGTGACCAAATTAATGTGTAACAGGGGAAAACCAACAACCGTTATTACGAGGTATTGTTTCGATAAATAAAGAGAGTCAACCCTGTGATAAACGACAAGTAAGATAAACTCATGTTTGGGTCTAGACCAATTGAGCTAACATCGTAGCTAGATTAATGCCTATATGTTTAGCTTAATTGTTAATTTGGAATAAGATGTCATAAAAGTGGATGGTAACACTTATAAAGAATCTTGTTACACAGAATGTTGTCAAGAATATTATAAGTGTCCCAAAGGATACTGGTGATTAAGCTTTTCCAATTTGCTTCTTGTACTTCATATTATATGAGTGTATAAAATTTATACTTAAATAACTATAACTCTATTTTTCTCCTTATATCACTTTCTCTAGTTGTTTTGGCTATGCAACTTTTGAATCTCTTGGCTCACAGTTTCTTTTTGTTTGTGATCACATAAGTTTCTCTTGTCTCTCTATTTTTTTGTTTGTGAACACATATCAATTGGTATCAAATATTTTCTAAGTAAATATTCTTCTTCTATAAACGTGGTTTTTCTTGTTGGGTCTCACTTACTACCCCTACCCTTGAACCCCATATTCTAATAACCTTGGCACACCTTTGATCTTTGGTTTTCATTTTTGCTACAAAGCCTATCCAAAGTTCCTTCTCACTATATAAGTATTGAAGATAAAGTAAATATTGCTTTGTTACCTCAATAGTTTCATAGTTTCTTTTCCTAGGCCATGACAAAGAAACTATGAAACTATTGAACCAAGTCATAGAATTTATGGATGAAAAATGACAAGAAAAAAGGTGGAAAAAAACAATTGGTTGGGAAATGTAAAGATCCTTAGGAATGTCAATGTGGAATCTAGATTAGTAGCAGAAATCCATGACATAATAGAATAAATTGATAGATTTCAAGCATAGGCAAAGAAACTATGAAACTAAGGGATTGTTTCCTTGAAACAAAAATTTAGTGTGCACCTTTATAAATCCTACATTTTACAAGATAAAATTGTAGGATTTATATGGGTGCACACTACATTTATTTTTTCAAGGAAACAATCCCCTAGTATCATATTTTTTTTCCTAGGCCTAAAATCTATCATTTTCTTCTACTGTGACATAGATTTCTACTACCAATCTAGATTCTATGTTTGACATTCCCGAGGATCTTGAGCTTTTCCAACCAACTGGTTTTGTCCACCTTTTGTCTTGTGGCTTTGCATCCATAAATTTTATGACTTTCCTTAATAATTTCACAGTTCCTTTGCCTAGGCCTAAAATATAGCAATTTCTTCTATTGTGTCATAGATTTTTTCTACTAATCTAGATTCCATGGTTGACATTCTTGAGGATCTTGACCTTTCCCAACCAACTATTTTTTCCACATTTTTTCTTGTGGTTTTGCATCCATACATTCTATGACTTGGGTCACGAAAATAAATAAATTCTTACATAGATGAAAAACCTCTTGTGGAGAAAATTGCATGATTTATATGGGTGCACACTACATTTTTTTCAAGGAAACAATCTGTTTCAAAAAATTGGGTCTTCTACATAGGATGAACACCTTCAATAAACACTCACACAATGAGATCAAAGATCATAACACTAGCGTTTTTACGTGGTTAAAACTCTCTAAGAGGAAAATATTCCATGACCTTAGCAAACGTGGCCACTTGAGGTAATATATTAATACAAAATAAAAGTATTTTACAAGAGAGTTTCTCACAATCGATAATCAACAAATGACCATCTATGCTCTTTAAATAAAGATCATGGACTGTTGGCACCCAAAGTTTTGGTTCTAGTTTTGTGCACACACATAAATGAAGTTGTGTGTGTTCATTCCATAGTTTTGTGTGCACCAAATGAAATTTGTGAATAATTCCATAGAGTGTGCATCAAATTGGGTTTTGTTAGCAATGCACCAAGTATAAATACTACCAACTTCATGTCTGTCTAAGTTTTTTTCAGTTATGTCAGGAACCAAGAAGATGCCCGCCAAAATCAAGAAATAAATCAGTGGGAAATATCCCATAATGATTATTGCCCGGAGCATATGAAGACATGGGGTGTCCATAAGATGAGATAGCTAGGCAGTTAATATTTCCCCTGATGTAGAGAGTCTGTGTGAAGTGTTGGAAGGAACCAGAAGTGCGTGAGGTAGTTGGATCAGATAAGAAAGTGGAGCAGAGAATAAAGAGACAACGCTCCCCTGCAACGAAAGATATAAAAGAGAACTCTAAGATCAGAAAGTGAGTTAGCTCGTGACATAATTATTCAGAGAGTTTTGATTTAGCTTGGATATCAATATCGAGCTCACTTTGAGCCTTCTATAATCTTTTGATGTTTTGAATATATTAATGTGTCTTTGTTCTGTATGAATCCTAAGGCTAGGCGCATGGCACATTATGTTGTATTCCCATTGTTTTATATAGTAATGATATGAAGCTCTATGGTTGTCCTAAGTAGTTGTTCATTGCATTGTATATCTCTAATGTGATGGAATGCTTCCAATAATAAAGATATGGTAGTTCTGATCTATTATGTGTCTATTATGTTTGAGTTGAATACATGTGTGTACAGTTTTAGTTCTTAGTCCTTAATAGGTTATCAAATTTGAGTTACATGAATGTCAATTGCAGTAATGTTTAGTATGTTTAATCCTTCATCCTCAACACAAGACCTTATGGTATCTGTGATCCTCTATGCATATCGAGTGAGACCTTCCTTTGCCTTGGATGAGGATTTATGTGTTGGTGCTTTGACGTTTTGTTGGACAAGCTCTAGATGAACCCTGGGTCTAAACTGCCCATCGTTCAGAAGGTTGGTACGAGGGAAAGCATGGACCAAAAATGGTGACACAACACCCAACAAATGGTTTTGTTGCTCGGACCTGAAGTCTTGTTGAGATCGATGGAGGAAAAGAAAAACGAGTTGCCATCCTTCTAAGGAGGATATTCAAGACTAGATAGAAGTAAAAGAAGACAAGTTTTCCTTGTAAGAGATGGAAGGATTGTGGGTGAATACGAAGGAATGGAAAGACATATATCTTTACTCGGATATGCATGAGCTTGTCTTTGTAGAATTTCCATGTTTGTTGCATGAATGGTTAAAGAGACAAGTTGAATTCAATTTGGATTCCTTACCAGTGGACTTGATAGTATGGAATTGATCCAAGATTGATAGCTTGAAGGTGATAGATAACAAGTGGATTCAGGATATTGATTTTTGGCTTTCTCGAGTGAAGGAAGGATACATTATTGAGTTTTCTATAGAATATAGTGATTCTTTCAGCGAGTCTGAAACAAAGTTTGAAGAAGGTCCAAGGAAACAGATGCTAGAAGAAATTCCACTTTGGATCAAGATGTTGTTCATGGAAAA